>OZ014469.1:40442312-40694977 GCA_963965965.1 Trididemnum nubilum | reverse complement strand
AACGGGTACCCTGAAGATATAGTACTCAAGCACATATCCAAGAAAATTGCACAATTTTCTGCAGCCAAACCCTTTGGACCAGAAAAGTGCCCAGTGTACCTTAGAGCCCCGTGGATAGGCTCAGCTTCTCAGCAATTAGAACATCAAGTCAAAAGTGCTGTACAAAATTGCTACGGAGCAGTGTCACCACGCTTGATTTTCTCAAGCCAATGCATGCTACCTGCTGCCAAAAAGGATGTGCTACCTGCCAATCAAAGAAGTATGGTTATTTATGAATATGTGTGCCACTGTGATTGTCGGCACGCAGGTCGCACTACTCAAAGGCTTCAGGAACGCGTCAAGCAACATGTTCCAAAAGCAATAAGGCAAAAAACCACTCTTACTCAGGAACAGGGAACCCATCAATCTCAACCAACTAGAACCCAGCCAAATAGAAAATGCAAAGCAAAAAGTAAGAAATAGTAAGTCAATTCGAACCAGAAAGCGATTCAGCCATTGGCCAACATTTATTGGAATCCAATCAGTGCGCACGCAACTATTCTGATTCGCAGTTTAAAATCCTAACCACAGCTCGCTCTCAGTTTCACTTGAGTCTATTGGAAGCAGTTTATATTTCACGGAAAAAACCAGATTTGTGCAGGCAAAAGCATTTAGTATTCACTCTACAACTGTTTCGGTAAGATCAAAGCCTGTTGGCATTGGATAGATTGCGTTTCTCCTTACTGCAGAATGCATTTCTCCTTACTGCAGAGTGCATTTCTTCTTACTTCATTTGGTCTTTAAAACATCCTGCTCACCACATACCAAACCAGACAGAGATCGCAACTGAAGAGTTCTGTCCGAAAAGCTTATTGCGAAAGCAAAATGAAATCGACTTTATTGAAAGTCATTTTCAAATTCTGCACCACCTCAAAATTGTTCATGTACAATATATATCTTATTTAAAACGAAACTTTAAAAAAAAAAAAAAAAAAAAAAACAGTATTAACAAACCACACCTTTTGAAAACACTTGTTAAATGGTTTCAAGATGTGACTAGTATGCTGTGACCATTAAGACATGCACATTCAGGGGCGTATTTAGGGGAGGGGCATAGTGCCATGCCTCCCCCTTTAGGCCGCGGCACAAAACAAAAAAAGGGCAAAATACACGTTAAATAAGGTTATTATAAAACATGCATGTGGAAGAGGCTTAAGCTATCTGGAATTTTAGTATCATTTTAATCAGCTTAAAGGTAGAAGTGGCGCTGATTTCAGATTTTTAGTACATGTGAAAATCTTTCCGCTTTGAAAAGCTTTTTTCAACTTAAATTTACCACATTCTACACTGGGCAAGAAAGACATAGCTTTTATTTTTTTTTATCTAACTAGCCATCGCTTGTTCTGCAGTAGCAGCATTTCTACAAACTGATGGGGTACATTATATTTCGAATATTTTCTTGCCAATGTGATACCAGTTTAGAGTTTGCTGCTCGGCAAATTGCAAATAATCTGTCACTGATAGCTAAAAAATGTTAACTTCTTTTCTTGGCCTTATACGCATAATACCATTAGAAAGAACGACTAATAATTTAGCTTGTGTTCTCCAGTTCTTTTTATGCTTATTTTGAGCACGTTGGGCGCTACTCAAAACAAATTTTTCAAACTGAAATTTAACCTGAAAAGATCTTAAAATTGAGTTATTTTTGCAAAACAAGCAAAAATTTTTTTGTTTTTTTTTCTGAGGCACCCGTCTGGAGTCACAAACTTTAACACCTTACCCATACTCCCCCTTTTGAAAATATTTTATTAGATGCATTAAACAGTGTACAAAAACCCTCTGTAAAAAAAACGGTCGACCGGGCCGGTCAGAAACCGGTTAAACGGTGTAGATTTTGAAATTTACTGGTCGGGTCGAGAAAATCCTGACCGGTTCCATCTCTGAGGTGCACGCCATCAAAGAATCTAAGCTAATAACCGCTCCTAAACTTTGCGATTTTTGCTTGTTTGTTTGCTCTGTAGCTTAGTACAAGGCCACGAAGAAGCCAACTATCGTATGGGCTGGCGAAACGTTTGGCAAGAGCCTATAAATTTGCACCAGATGTTTAAAACTGTATAAAATTGATAAATACCTAGTGTTCAGTGGCAGTTTTTTAACTATCGTTTTTTTAAATTTCCCAAATAATTTTGCTTGTTAGATAACTTTCTAAAGCAAATTATGTTTACCTTGCTTTTGAAGCCATTCAGTTGATAGTGACAGCACTAAAACGTCGTATTGACTTTCTTCAACCAACTCACAGATTTAATGTAACAATAATTACTTATTGTTTAAGATTGTAGCATGTTTTTTTTAAACTTTTTTATTAATAACAAAGAATAGAAGGCTTTAAATAGAACTATAGCCCAAGAGTACTGTAGGTAGCAGTGGCGTAGTATGACATTTTAGATAAGGCATGCACTCATGATTGATGGCATCATAAGTTTTGATGTCGTCATTTGTTATCAGGTAATAAAATAAAAAAACAACTTATATTGCTAAATGTTCAAATATTGCAACCAGGCCTCCTCTTCCCACTACACATTATTGTGTACAAGTCTACCTTCCGTTATTACAGACCGTGACAAGTCTAGTAATTTTTGTGTATGTGCCAGTAGCCTAGTACCATACTAGAGTAACAGACCAGTACTTAATTGTTGGGGGGACGCGTCCTTTCATCTAGAGTTAGCGTCCCCCAATCGAGATTTAGCGTCCCCCCCATCGAGATTCAGCTTCTACCCATCGAGATTTGAGCGGTGGATGATCAAACAAAAAAAAGCCTGTCACCACGAATAAATCCCACAAAATCCGGCCGAATATAATCCGAAATTGCGGTGAAGACCTTTTTTTTGGTCTTCGCTTGATTCGCATTAAAGTACTTTCGCATTACGAATGCGTTTGGTCAAGGCTGCAAAAGCATCCCTCCACGCAAAATTTTACAGTTTAAGTACTGGGTTACAGTAATGTTGATCTAATAGCATTGAGGTAAAAACATTAATTATAGAGCAAAGCTGAGCCAGCTTGTTGAATAGCAAATGCACAGCCTACTTTCATGGTTTCTTTTTCTGACGTCATTACAACATATCGAATCCTGCCAACAACCAGCAATGCTATCAATGGTTTAAGCTGGCTGATAGGTACAAGTTTTTTTTTTGTTGCAGTTTGTGAGCCCCCTATCCCACCTCAACCCAACGCGGTGACTATTCCAGCCAATATTAGTCGCCAGTTTCTTGCGGGAGATACAATTGAGTACAGTTGTAATGGTGCTTTAATCCCTAACAACACAGTTTTCATTTCTTGTGAGGATTATAGACCACCTTTGCCAGCGATGTGGGGAAATACGAGTTATCTTGTTGATGACTTACCAGAATGCAGTAAGTTTGGATAAAGAAATAAACGTTTAGTTTCAAATTCACAATGTGACTGAACTGTATCTAAAACAAAAATTGCATTTAAAAAATTGCAAGCTGTTCAAAAATTGCACTCAACTTTAACTATTTTTATTTCACTTTAATCAAACGTTTGGCGCTCTAACCACACAATTGACTGGCAGATGGCACTCCTATATATTTTGTACTATCGCAAACCCAAAAGAATCGATTACACTGCTGGCAAATAGTTTTGCATGTTTCTATGTTATTTTTCTCAAAAATGTTTCAAGTATGCATTTGATAACAAAGGCAGGCATAAGCATTTAATGATGTAAATCTGCAACAATGTTTATTGCGTTCTGTAGTGTGGACTGTGGATTGTGGAATCATATTAAGCGTACTTATCACTTTTCAGTAACGTATAAACCCGCAACGAGGTATTCCATTTCTCTAATGTGGACTGCAGATTGTGGAATCATACTAACAATATTTTTCAATTTTTCGGCTTTTTTGGGACTAATCACATTTTGTACGATATCATTGTTTCAGGATCCATTTGTAATTGGTCTCATTATTTGGGTTTAGTTTTCTACTTTAGAAACTGAATGTCCCGCACTTGTTGTTAGTGGAGTAGTAACAGCCGTACTCATGGAGCTATGACTTCAATTTTTACAGCCGTTGTTGATTGTAGAAAGTTTTGTTCATGATAAAAAGTCCAAATAATTGTTTTGAGTCACAGCCAATGGGAAAGTGTAAGAAACCGTTAAATTTACAGTGATTTGCCCATTTTAGGGAAACGATCGCAAAGCTACTTCTAAATGTAATGAAACAACTGAAAGACATGGGTTGGCAGAAATCTGCTGCTTTAGTTTTCAATAGCAATTCAATATCACCAGTAATAAAAAATGGCGGAATTACTGGGCGTAACTGACGGTGGAGGAGGAAAGTGCGGAAGAGATCTTCTACCCAGGTTCCCCATACGTGCTGGGCCTCCTTTTGAGAAATTGGCTCCCATGCAGTCGCTGCAAATTTCCGGAAAATAAGCAAGCAATAAAATCGCAAAAAGTATCTATCCACAATCCAAAAAACAACGAAATTTGGGTAAAGATCTTTTTTTTTTTGAACCTAGAATTAACAACAAATGCAGCAAATTTCTGATAAGGTTTGCGTTTTTTGGCCCTGACCTCTAGTTGCGACAATGCCTAGTCGGGGCGTTGGATTGCATTCTGTTTAATTGCGACGAGAAAAACAGATTTATGCCACATCTATTTTTTCAGTCCTGGTTGCAATAGTGTTAAATTTGTGCTCATCCGGCCTCTAATTTCCCCCGCAGTTCACACTCTGACGAAGATGTCAAGCATCATAAATCTAACCTGTACAGCTTCTCGCATTTTACGAGAATAAAATCTTTACAATTTTAGTGTGCGACATTTCACTGCTTCCACAAATTACGGTTGGTCCTGGAGTTTACATACCTGGTCCTCTTTCCCCTTATACGCTTGTTTCCTACTCTTGCAATGATACAAGATATTTCATCAATGGACCACTCACAAACCAATGCGACGGCCAAGGACGATATGAAAGTGAAGTAGCTCCATCTTGCGAGCTAGGTTAGTCTGCGTGTTGCGTAATGCGTAATTGGTTGAAACTTTAATGAAGTGATGTTTTTAACAGCTTCAATTTTGCAATGAATAATCCCTGGTTGTTGCGGTCAATTAATTGGTTGATTTATAGAACCATGCAAAAAAAACTTGCAATCTACAAGTCAAAGTATGGTCTGTCCACTTTCTGCGTGCTTCCGTTGCGGAAAAATAGAAAAACCGTTCACTCAACCAGTCGTAAGAGGATATCAATGGGGATCTATCAACGGTGGACGCATGTGTGCTGATTGGGTGCCCTCTCTCTGAGTGGTGTAGCCACGGCTACTTTTCTCTTCCTCGTTCTCCAGCAAAATTGAAGTCCCAAGGTGGAGTGTTTCTGTTGTGCCATGCGCTCATCCACAAGAATGAGCAGTAGGTTGCTCCACTAACCGGTCCAGTGGTATTCATAATGTCCAATTTAATATTGAAGGTCAAGCCGTGGATACAGTTTCAATGTAATTGGTGCAATTTATTCTACCAGGAACAAAACCCGTGTTTACAAATTTAAACACTTTTGGTGCCGATGCTTTACGCACGAATAGAACATTGATCCTTTTCGTGGGGAATTATTTTTTGTTCAACTTATCACTAGATGTCGACGAATGCAACGATACTACACACTTGTGTTCCGACAACTCAACTTGTATCAACACACCTGGTTCGTATGAGTGCGAGTGTTTTGATGGATTTAATGGAGATGGGCGTACTTGTTTGGGTGAGTTTATTTGTTAATGGCGTAATTGTAATGGGTCAACTCGGCAAATTGTACTGTTTCTTAACCTAAGCAACATGCAAAAAAGTGGGTTAGCCAGCCAAACAAAAATCTCTTTTTTTCTTTTCAACACGTTAAATTATTTCTGAATGAAATAGACTGAACTAATTTAATAATTCACAGAGACATCACGTTTTTACAATGCTGTTTCATTTGACAACACTTTAATGCTGTCTCCACGTACCTAACAGGTAATCGTTTCGACCGCAAGGACGTAGATAATAGGGAGCACCGAAGTGTTCACTGTTCAATTTTTTTTTTTTTCGTAACTAAATATTCACTTAGTTAAATTGACATTTACATAGTCAATCCAATGGACTTTTTTTTGTTCTTCGCTTAATTTTTACAAAACGTAAAATTTGACCATTTTGCCTGCAATTTGATATCTATTTAGATGCGGTCTACGTTGGTCATGTCTCTGAAGCTGCATTCACTCAGGTGACTTTTAGCTGCAAGAATCTGCATTTTGGATTTTTTCTTTTATCAAATAGAGAAAGAAAGAAACAAAAGCAATTGAGAACGAAAAAAGGCTAAATGCCGATTCTCGCTGCTAAAACTCGCCCGTGAGAATGCAGCTCAAGACCGATTGCTTACAATAATCTAGCATTCTTAATTAGTAACTTCATTGCATTACTTTTAACAGTTACTGACTGTAATAATTGTATGAAAAATTTTACTCGAAAAGTATTGTAAATAAATGAGCTGAATTTCTCACTTTTACCTTTCAAATTTTTGTAAATTTTTGTGTTATCATAATGTTTCTTTACCAATACTGTTTGGGTATGTGTAATGCTACCAGCAGTTACTACTGCGAAACCTCAGCATGTCGTTGCGTCGAAATTTTTCGACGTAAACGTTTAAGATTTTTGTTGATGTTTTGCTTAGATACGAATGAATGCTCAGCAGGAGGAAACAATTGCCATTCGGCAGCAACTTGCATCAACACAATTGGAAGTTATGCATGTGAATGTTTGGAAGGCTGGACTGGAGATGGAATGCAATGTGAAGGTATTTGTAGAAAAGAGCAAACCTGCTCACATCATAGCTCGTCTGCAATCTGGCCAAGTTTTACGTAACTTAATTTTAGATTTTATATCAAATTTTACGTACTGTCTTTAAAAAATGGTTAAATTTTACGTAATGTTAGGTAATATGACAATTGGCAAGCAAATGAACAGAGAAGTTAGTAACTTATTTCAAAAAAATGCTAAAAAATGACGTAAATGTAATAATTTTCAAAAAATTATACCACGCAATTTTGAATGTGTAATTTCTTTGGTTCTCCTTTTATGCTTGGACGATATTAGCTCCAAATTCTTGTAGAATTTTTTTTTGTCTTCGCCTTAATTTCTTACAAAATATGTTAATATCTACTCGAAATTTTCTGAGCCCCATTTGAACAACGCGTTTAACGACGGCCCTGTTTCCTACCATGTATGAAAGAAGAATCTTATTTACTGCAGTCGTTGCAGTTCTTTTTCGCATTAGATTAAATGGGAAAAATTAAGTCTAATAATTGTAATTACATTTTAGCCACCAAGTTGCCTTGGCCAAAAGACTGCGAAGGCACCTTTCGGTCTTCAATTCAAGCTACCACCTGTCTACCACATACCGGTTTAGTCTTCACACTGTCGCTGTTATTGCTGAACGTCAGGAATGGAAGCTGTGAATACCAATTTTATACTTTTGGGTTTGGCTCGACCGGGAATCGAACCCAGATTTACCGTTTCAGTAGCAGACGCTCCATCCGCTCGACCACTGATCAGTACAATATCAAACGATAAATACTTTTTAGTTTATAATATCTTTATTTTTTAGTGTTGCCCACATCCGATTGCTCGACCATTACATGCGGGACAAATGCATATTGTGTTGTGGAGGAAAACAGCCTGGCCTGTCTATGCAGAGAATTTTACAGGGGAGATCCAGATATTGCCTGCGAAGGTTAGTAAAATTAAATAATATTAAATGTTAACAAAAAACACCTGTCATTTGGTCGAGTGATAACGCGTTCGCCTTTTGAGCGGGAGGTCTGAGGTTCGAATCTCGAGCCGGTCAAATTGGACACAGTTTTGCCAACGGCTCGTCACCGCTACGACATTTCTTCGAAAGAAGCTGTGTTGCTCGCTGGTGAAAAGACGCAGAGCTGGGCCCCACAAACTTGTTACATGCTTCGGCGTAATAAGTATAATGAAAGATTTGATTTGTTAACAAAAGGACATCTTAATAGGAAAAAGCAAGTTTGAAAGTACAGATATCGAAAAGCAATGAATGATGCACCAATAAAAATAATAAAGTGAAAAACTATTTCGAGATGTGTGCTAAAGGTATAGTTTTCTTCCGAAGATGCAATAAATGAGCAGTTTGGATTTTTTTGGGATTTCGAATTTTCTACCTCAAGCATCTGAAATTTACTGAGGCAGTGTAAAAAATTAAAAAGGTATAACCTTTTGAACATTTTTACTTCTCAAGTACTTTTGTTGTTGTTTTTTGTGTTTTTTGTGTTTTTTCGGAAATCTCAAGGTCTAAATAAGAATCTTTTTGCCATTTTGAAGAAATGGATAAATTAAATCGTTATACCATTCCATTTTTTGTTGCTATGCCCTTTCAAAAATTTTTTTACAATTTTTTTTACAAAGATTTTTGCAAAGAAGTTAAACAATTAAAATAATGATATACCTGCCTCGTAGCGCAAAATGAGAAACAGTTGGCGGAGCCTAATTCTACATCATTGATTGTTTGTGATTGGGCAATAGAGCTTTACTTTTTCAAAAAAAAAAGAAATGTCGCAGCTGTGCCAAACTTAGACCTGCACAACAACTCTTGGTTAGCAAACAGTATGTGAAACTATATTAGGGCTGCAAACTCGATCAATTTTCATACAAATTCAAGTTCAAGCTCAACCTATTTTGACAAGTTCGTGTTCTCTAATTTGATTTTTTGAAGTTCAAGTTCGACAAAAATATGAAGTTTTTCGAGTTCGAGTTCAGGCTAGCAAAATTACTAAGTTTATTTTTTTAACTTATTTACTCTCGTTTTGTGCACATGCTATTTTTCTAGGTCTTCACGGCATAAACAAGTGAACAGCAATCTCAATTTACATTGCATGACCTACAAAAAATATTTCTGTCCGACAATTTAATGAGCTCGAACTCGAACAGTTTTTAATTAAGTTCAAGTTGGAGTTCAGAAAGACAATTTTTTCGAGTTCAAGCTCGAGTTCGGCAAAACCAGCAAGTTTTTTCGAGTTCATGTTTCCTGAAGTATAAGTCCAGAAATTAAACTACAGACCCCCGTTCCAGTGCACTGATCGCCATAATTTATTTTTTTGTTACTGCTTTGTTCTTCTCTTTTTAATTTGACTATTTTCTGTGGTAACTATGTTTTTATATATTCCAGCATATTGTGAAGCTGGGTTTGTTCAATATGATGGAGAAAACCTTTCATTTCCTGAAACATGGAGCGGTCAACTGGTGAATTCAATAGAAACTTGCCCTGATTCAGGTTTGTGGTTATGGGGTCAAGACGTGAATGTGCTTGCCCATTCTCATGGTGATTATGCCAATACAACATAGCATTAAACACTGCTCAGCGAAAAACAAGAATATAAAACTATTAGCGTTTGTACTATTATTCACAAAATTGAAAGTGATTCTTTTAAAATTGATTCAAGAAAACAATTATTTTTCTTTTTGGGGGTCTGAAGAAACCACTACCTAATTTGTGAAATCGTTGGGCGGAATCAGGTCGGTGTAAATGATTTCACTAAAAGAAATTGGTTACACTATCGCTTTTAGGTACAGTAGGTTGCATGGTATCAGAGTTCTTTGATGCTACCTTTTTTAAAGCACAATATAATTTATTTGAAAACTTAATGTCTTCTATGAAGTCATTAGCAATTTTTGGCATTTATGTACGAAATCAAAAATTGATTTTAAATATGTAGATTTTCATATGGTTTCAGGTCAAGGGTTTGAAAACTTAGACAAAAATCTAATCGCATATCGAAAAAGCAAGCTTTTAAGGCTATCGGTGGAGAAGCTTGAGGGGCAAGTGTAGTTCAACTCGTTCCTTGTTTATAATAGTCTGTGAAAATACAATCAAGGTTAAAACACTGTCGGAATAGTAAAATGTTTGAGTACCTCAATTTAGAGGAAATTGTTCAAAATCTATTCGGTGATTGCTCAACTTCTTTATGACATCGAAGTTCGAACACATAATTTGTTCATTCAGCGAGAAAGCACGAGATAATATACACTATCTTCAATCAATTTTATGCACTAAATCAAAACATACGATTTACTTTTCAAGGACGCGTTGTAGCCTCTATCATCTGCGACGGATTTGTCTTCAGTCTTCCATCACTGGCTGCGATTTCTTGCAATGAAACCCTTCAAACTTTTACTGAAACGTTGCTCAACAATGCTACTGTAAGTGGAACTGAAGATTGTGCAGAAAATTTTGGTTATAAATGCAACTAATTAATTACACTTGCCGATAAGCAAATATCAACGTCTTTTGATGCAGATATGGTCTGTCAAATTCTAAAAAATGCGAAAAAATGTTGTTTAATGTACAAACACAAGAAGTTTGCACTACGGCGGATTACGATGGGATATGCTGCGATACATGTCACGCCGAAGATATCATGAAGATGCTTGATGATTTACGTTACAAGTTTGTCAACCACAAAAAATCAGTTCAAAATTAAGATTATACTTGTAGCCAGTTTGAAGTTTTGTAGCCAGCTATCTGCACGCAGTCGCTTAGCTCCGAAACAGCATTGTCTCTGGCTTAAATATGTTGCATTAGATAGGATCCCAAGGCATACTAATTGGATAGGCTAAAGCAAGGAGTATGATGGTACGGTCATGTTTTGAGAAAACAAGATGAAAATGTGATAGTGAAAGATTTGAAATTTGAAGTGCGCGGTAGAAGGGGAAGAGGAATACCAAAACAAACGTGAAAAAAGCAATCAGAGGATGAAATGAAAAAAAATGGACTGTTTCACAGAGGACGCACGTGATCGAGCGAAATGGCGAGGAGTGGTAAAGACAATGACCTTACAAAATCCAGCCTACTCCGTTGTCGGGGAGAATACCGGATCCAAAATGAGAGGATCATAATAATGATATCCTGATGCAAGTATTGTTAATTGATGTAATTACATGCTTATTCTATTCACCAAGCTGCCTTGGACGGGAGACAGTGAACGGACTTTTCGGTCTTCGGGTCTAGCTGCCACCTGCTTTCCTGCTTACGACACAAGGTGGAGGCCTCACGCTGTCTCTTGTTGCTGAACATTTATTGCTGTCGATCAGAAAAGCTTAGAATACCAATTTTTTAGTCTGTGATTTGACCCGACCGGGAATCAAACCCAAGTCTACTGTTTCAGTAGTAGACGCTCTATCCACTCGACCATTGATCGTTAAATAATCACTAATGTCGATGTTTTGCATCAAATAACGCAGATTGATGACGATGAATTTGAAGATGTGACGATCAAGCTACAGGTGCTGACGTCATCAAATGATCCGAGCATTGAAGATGCCGAATTGATTTTAGAGTTTTTCGAAGAAGCACAAAGAGAAATCATAGAGGTATATTTTGATAGCTAAATATTTATTGACGCAGCTTGCTATAAAAAGTTTATAGTATAACCTATAAAGATTTGGGGAAAATGTAGTGGTAAGGTATTGGACTTTCAACTTGAAGAGGTTGAGAGTATGCCATTTATTATCTTTTGCTCACTTTTCTTCTACGCGAATTATTCTTGCAGATTTATGGAAACAAATTTGCGTATTTTCGGTAAACTTGTTTTTCATAGGTCAAAGAATCAAAGACAACTAATGTGTTAAAATGTACATTTGGTGTACAAGGGCAAGTTTGGTGGTAACTGCTAGGTTAAATACAGGGTGGGCCGTAAATAACGCACCAAAGCATATTAAACAATATTGATAATAATAACACACGTTTTTATTAAAGAAAGACTTAACAAATGAACAGAGAAACACGTACACGCTGGTACAATCACAAATGCTCAAAATGCTCGGCCCACCCTTTTGTTATAATTATCAGAATTGTTTTATATGCTTTGGTGCGTTATTTACGGCCCACCCTGTATTGTGCAGTTCATCAAGAAATCTTGCTTTTGTAACCAATCGAAGCATGCCCGTTTGCCCTGCTTATTTTTTTTGCCGATATCACGCGTTTATATTGAACCTATAGTTGTTATTATTTTCTTTATTTGTAGATTACTCCTACAGCCCTTATAAACGCACTCACAGTATTGGAGCGTGTTGGTGAATCATTGCTGGAAAACAATACTGATGACGTTGACATCGGTAGCTCACTAGCCCAAACCATTGAAACATTCATCGACAAAGTTGTGCTTCCTGAAGACATGGGTTTTCTTGACATTCAAACCAACAAGATTACTGGAACAGTAAGTAATTGTAATTACATTTTATTCACCAAGATGCTTTGGCGAGAAGACAACGAAGGGACCTTTAGGTCTTCGAGTCAAGGTGCCACCAGCCCACCTGTTTACCACACAAGGTAGAGGCTTCACACTGTCCCTTTCTATTGCTAAACGTCAAGCAGGCAAGCTGTGAATACCAATTCCAATGCTTTTTGGTTTGAGCAGACTGAGAATCAAGGCCGATTCAGTAGCAGACGCTATATCTGCTCAACCGTTGATCGGTTAAATTAAAGGCAGTGAAAATAATAAATGGATGTTCTTCCACTGCCATAGGGTACTTGGCATCAATCAATCAAAATAAAGTCATTTTTGCAAAAGAATCGATCGCGATGTCGTTTTAAAAACGTCGTCAACTCAATAACCGCGTAAATTAATTACACCCAATATCTGATGATTGAGAAAGATCTATACCATCAACCATTTACATGATAAATAAATTAAAAATTGCTGTAAAATACTACAATCTCGGGTAAATAGAGCTACAAGTATGCCACGTTGTTTTTCAATGCTTCTTTCAACTCTTAGGCAGAAGCAGTTTTTTACACGTTTAACACCAGATTTTAAATGTATAAAATAATTGTTTCTGCACAGTAAAATCACTAAAGATATTAAAACCACACAATTGCGCCTGTTTTGTCAAAAAAAAAAAACGGTTCCGCAAGAGGAGACGTTTTTTTCTACACAACAAAATAGGATATATAAGATCTTTAGTCATTTTACTGCATATTCTGCTCTGACTCTCCTTGTTATTGAGCACTCTGTTGGGTTACGTTGAGACCAAATCTATTCCAAATTGTTTCTAAGTGAATCTAAGGCTTGGTTTTTGATTTACGCCATTCAACTCAAAAATTATCTCAATCATTGCAATTTTTAATGCTGCTAAACATTATTAAACTTTTTACCATCGCCAAAGTCAAGGAATTTTTATTATCATTGGCACAAATATAAATTTTTTAGTGACATTTTAAAGCCATTATTTGAAAGCAGTTTTCAATACGAGATTTCGACTTTAGTATTCGATTTCAGGTAGTAAATACACGTTTTGGTGAAAGAACGCGTCCACAAGTTAGACGGCAAGCTGACGATGGTTATTTCCCTAATTATTCTGGTGACATCATTGTTCGCAATTCTGGAAGTAATATCACTGAAAGAGCAGTGTCTTACGTCATACCCAACCAAGCACTTATGATGGCGCAAGGAAGCAACCCAAATTTTACGGGACAGTTTTCTGTGGTTTACTTTGTACAAAACTTATTCCCTTCAAACCTAAATGTTAGCCAGGTATGAGAAGTGATAAATGTGATAAATGCTATCATCTAGTAAATACCTTTTTCGTAACAACCAGCTAATGTAGATGAAGCTTTGCAAGTTATTATGTTGCTAAAATATTCCAACACGCTCTTGTAATTAATTAAATCAAGCCTTTTATTATAGTTGCTGTATTTTGCCAAAGCGTGTAAACGAGATGGCTAGGCCTATCTCTGCGTAATTGCGCCCGGGCAACACAGCTCCTTTCAAACAAATGTCGCAGCGGTGGACAGCCGTTGGAAACACTGTGTCCGATTTGACCGGCCTAAGGTTTGAACCTCAGACCTCCTGCTCCAGAAACGAACGCGTTACCGCTTGACCAACCGGCAAGCTTTTGTCATTAAATCACATGAATATTATGCGGCGGCGGTAGCACAATATTATTGGTAGAGTGTCGTGAGACTTTGGGGCTGACTCTCTTGTTAAGCTCCTGGGAAAGTTGCCATGCCATTTCGGATCGTCCACCTAGGGGGAATGGAACTGCACTACCACGTTGAGGAGGCTGGACGTTGGAACAGTCCAGTAGAAAATTTTGGGAAAGTTGCCATGTTGCCATGCCATTGGGAAAGTTGCCATGCCATTGCCATGGCCATGCTCTTGTTAAGCTCCTGGGAAAGTCCTGCCATTTCGGCCCGTCCACCTTGGGGGAATGGGACTGTACTACCACGTTGAGGAGGCTGGACGTTGGAACAGATTGAATGAGCATCGAGTTAGTGATCGAAAGGTTGCTGACTTGCGGTTGATTCCCGAACTGGTAATGCGTTGTTGTGTCCTTGGGAAAGAAATTTCTTGCGAATTTATTATTGAAGCGAAGAGGTCTACTCGCTGTGGACTGGGAGCCAGGCTGATGCAAATACCCCCCTCCCCTCCCCCCCAAAAAAAAGAGGATGCTAAGCTTTGGTTTGGTTAGGCAGGCGCAGGGTCTGGTTCATACGTGCTAACGAATTACGGTTTAAAAGTTTTATAAGACCATCATTCTCGCTATAACAACACACAAGATTAAGAAAACAGAAGCTAGAACTAAAGTAGATTCTATATTTTTGGAGAAGTTATGGTTATACCTTTTAACCATTATCAATCATATTCGAATAGATTGGAAAGATCCTTCAAATTCGTTTTGAATATTTTGAACGTACAGTATATTGATGCAAAAATGAAAGATTATGAAGAAAAACGATCGAGATTTTTCTCTAACTCGATCACAAAACATTTTATAAAACTGCTTTCATTTTGAGTTTGTCTTGGTGTGGTTTGCTCTAAAACCATTTGGCTCTGAACAAACTTTCCATAATCTTTTGGCATTAGGTTTTAATGGTATTCGAGAAAATCTAACATTATTCCGTTACAACTTTGTTGCGTCACAAAAATTTTTTTGCAAAAGTTATCACTTCGCTATGATTTTCTTCAGTAGGAAATAATAATGATTTTTTTTCAGCTGCATTATTGGGAAAGTTGACGGTGAAAAGACTCAATATAGAGCCTTAAGAATCCGTGGCAGTTTTTGCGGTGCATAAACAAAAACGAACACTATTTCGTCAAAACGAGAAGCACAAAAGCTTGACTACATTTTTGTAAAAAAAGCCTATTTTTGCTCAAAAAAAATCATGGTTTTCATGAAGTTTCATGACGCTATAGTTTCTACATCACAACCATCGCAAAATACTGCGAGTGTCAGATAGATTTATTGCTACCTGGGTTACAAGCTTGGCCAAAAAAAACAACCTTATTGATGAAAAACCAACCGTTCATCACAAGGATTTTGTGTTTCAGCCGGTATCAATCAGTTTGGGTCCAAATGTGACAATCGTCAACCTACAACAAACACCTGTCGTTATTCAGTTTGATAACCAGCCGTTACGATACGAAAAATCACAAGACGAAACCAATCCTAAAAAAGTACGGCAATCACTATTATTTTTATTTTATTAGACTGCATTAATTATTTTGACAACATACTGTCAGTCTGTTTCATTCATATTGGATTTTCAGAAAATGCTTGGTCCGTGGAGGAGTTTTAATTGACCCCTTGAAGAGGAGTTTTAATTGACCTCTTAAGGACGAAACAAAAGGGTGGGGCATTAAAACTCTGATGCTTTCCTTTGATTCGTGTAATAAAGCAAAAAAAAAACAAATACAAAATTTGCTATGGTTTTTTAATGTCCTGCTCACCACATATCAATTCGGACAGAAATTTCAACTGAAGACTTCTGTCCGAAAAGCTTATTGCGATAGCGCACTAATAGGGCGATTTTTGTGGTCTAAACTGGTGCTCAAATTGTAGTGCAATCAGTGCGCATATGGTAGGTAGCATTCGAACGAAACAGACTGTTGGGGCATGATAAATTGTGGTTGTCAGAAACTATTAATACTTCACAGTAAATAGTTTAAGCAAGTATTTGAAAAGTTAAAACATCACAAAGATACTTATGCATCATTGGAATCTGTAGAGCTTTTGTGGGGTTTATATTTAGTATATAAACACCTTGGTGCATTATGCAGATTGTACATTTATTCCAATTGTAGTAATAATAAATAAAAAAGTAGTGAAATTAAGTAAACAATAGCACAAACAACACTGTTACCTAAAAATAAAATGTAAGCTAAAAACACAAAATGTAACTTGTAATGATAGAACTCTTTGAATACTCACCCTCCACTTGCGAAATTTTGTTCTCACGCTTTTTCATTAATTGGAGCAAATAAAAAAAGTAACTTTCGTGACCTTAAATTGCCCTACTTATTAATCATCATGAAGTCGACTTCGTTAAAAGTCATAGGTATCCAAATTTTGCACCGACTCAAATTGTTTATGTTACAAAGAACTTAAAATATAATTTGTTGACCCAAACTCTGATGCTGTATAATTATGTCTTTTGAAATCTGGTGGCATGACTTGTTTGATTATATTGAAGTTGTTGTTGTTACCACTATTTCCAAACCACTCACAAATATAGCATCGCATCACTAAGCAGGCGACTTCTGTTGATGGGTGGCCTACCCATTGGTGGCCTTTGCAGCAGTTTTACTATTCTGCCCAAGAAAAGCACGGAAAAAGTAGATTAGAATCTATACAGACACTCAAAAGTAAAGATTTCAAATTGTTTTCTTTTCAGGCAATTCGTACAGAGCTTGGCTGTCAGTTCTGGGATTTCGAACTCGATGCCTGGTCCTCAACTGGTTGTTGTTTGAACCAGACTCAATTTCCCCCAGTTTGCCAGTGTGACCATTTAACCAACTTTGCATTGTTGGTGGTAAGTAAAACCACAAATGGTACATTTCAATCTATGCAACTGCTTATACGCTATATGTATCCATTACTTTTCGTAATTCTGTATGTGTCAAACGGATGACGTCATCATCATGTATTCTCTGAGTCGGAGGTTGGCTGATAATTGCCTCACATGTCTTTGTTTTAGCCTTTCATTTGGAAGAACAACTAGAATAATTGCAGTCACATATTAATTTTATTTGCCAAGTTACCTTGGCGAGAAGACAGCGCAGAGACCTTTTGATTTACTAGTTAAATTACCACGTGTACTGCTCACAGTGGAGGCTTCACACTGTCCTTGTTAATGCTCAACGTCACGCAGGGAAGATGTGGACCCCAATTTTTATCGTCTTGGGTTTGTCTAGACCGGGAATCAATACGAACTATCGTGTCAGTAGTAGACGCTTTATCCGTTCGACCACTGATCGGTTATGTAAAAAGTTTGCTTTGGCTTTTCATTTTTAGCGAAAAATCTGATGATGCCACGAACAATATCAAACGAAAAAAACTTATTATGACTAACGTATTTTTGATCACAATTCAGGCGAGAAGCTCTGTCCCGAACGATGTGGCTTTGGAAGTGATCAGCTACATCGGGTGCGTTCTTTCCATCATCGGCCTAGGAGTCACAGTACTGATACATTTGCTAAGCAGGTGAGCACTTTTTAGTCACAATATCAATACATTTACTAAGCAGGTGAGGACTCTGTAGAAACTCAAACTGATAAAGCTCATGACTAATCTTGATTGATCATTGTGGGAAGGGCCTCACAGATAAATTTTGTATGGGGGTGCGAAGACAGATATCGGGTCCGTTTGGTGAAGACCGAAAAAAAGTCTTCACAAAAATCCGGATAGCTTTTACCTCATGCTTGCAGATCTATATGACAGCTTGGGTGTCGCACAGATCTACGACTACTTGAGTGACGAGCAACTACTTGAGTACGCATTAAATTATGGGTCTTCCCAGGCCCCTCAAGCCAGGGTCCCCTAGACCCGGTCCCGGATACAATGCATCCTCTGAACCCTTCTCTCGCAGGCCCTGATTGTGGGTTGTATACACCAACGTTGATTGATTTTAATCCGAGGAGTAATAAAACTTTGGGGGGAAATTTAGACTAATGCTATAATTATAAAGTCATTCAAGACTGACTCCTTTGAACTTGAAAAATGGTTTATTTTAATCAATTCAGTTGAACGGTGTAGAAGATATAAAATTGAAAATCCTCGGATCCAAGTTAATCCGAGTTGGTACACACGACCCCATGTGTCTAAAAGGAACATTTTCTTTATAAGCATTGCTAATGGTGGAGAAATCAATCCCTGCGGTAGAAGTGCATAGGTTTTGTGCGAAAAGGGATCAGGACTAATTTGTACTACTGATTAGCAGTAACATCTGATAGAACAATAATTTAAAAATTTTTCCAAATTTGAGACTGTACTGGAGCGTATTTTTGCTTTTTGCTAATTACTTGGGACCATGGAATTTAGTTGGTGAAAACTCAAATTTTTTATAAGCTTAAGATCTGTTTCAAACCATGCTATTAAACATTTTTAATATACTTGTGGTTTGAGTTGAAATTTGAATTCAAATTTGTCGCTTTTTTTAGCCACGTTTTTTCGTTTTTTGAACTCAGTTTCATCCTTGTATTTCCTCTCTTGTTGTCTGATGATAACTGCATGAACGAAATATTGTAAAGGCTATAAGTTTACCTGTTTTCCATTTCGATTACTTAATCATTACACCAAAACTTCTAATGTGTGATATTAAAATTCTAAAATAAAAATTTAACTCTAATATACATTATACTACACTTTTAAAACCCCAATTTCAACCACAGTTTTAAAATCATTGCAAATCGCTGTTTACCATATTCAGAGATCGGTTTAAACGAAGGCCAACCAAGATATTCCTCAATATTTGCATCAACCTAATGCTTGGGTACATCATATTTGTGGCGGGCGTGGAGAGGATCTCTAACGGTCGAACGTGCACTGCTGTAGCTGCACTGTTGCAATTTTGCTTCTTAGCAACTTGGTGCTGGATGTGCGTGTACAGCTTTGATCTTTACGTTGCGCTTGTGGAAGTAAGTTTTGGTTTTCGGTTGGCGTTAACTCTTTAAAAAAATCAAGTTTTCTCGCTGTATTACGCCAAAACGTATTACGAGTTCGCGAGGCTTATCTTTGCGTCATTGCACCTGGGCGACACATCCCCTTTTGAAGAAATTTTGCAGCGGTGGCGCATTGTTGGCAATGCTGTTTAAGATTTGACTGGCTTGAGATTTGAATCTTGAGATCGTCCGCTTCCAAGACAAATGCGCTACCGCTCGAACTACTGGTCGTTAGTGTGAATTCGTGAAGTATTGCACAAAAGACACATCCCCTTTTGAAGAAATGTCGCAGCGGTGGCGCATTGTTGGCAATGCTGTTTAAGATTTGACTGGCTTGAGATTTGAATCTTGAGATCGTCCGCTTCCAAGACAAATGCGCTACCGCTCGAACTACTGGTCGTTAGTGTGAATTCGTGAAGTATTGCACAAAAATTTTTATTTACCTAGTTTAATGACTTCGGTAATATGGAAATTTTCTTTAGCCAAATTATAGCAATGAACAGTAAGACTAAAGTCTTTCTAAGGGTTTATTTACAATCAAAAATACAAACTTAAATTATATCCATGTTTACTTCAGACTAACTGGAAAAAAGGAAATACAAAAATCAAGCGATATCAAGGTTTCGAGTTACCGGGCGTTGAAACAATAAAGATCATCAATCGCATTTAACAGGTCAACTACTGTTCATCTACAAATGGAAAATAAAAAACTTCGAGGACAAAACAGCGCATCAATCAACCGGCGTCACTATCATTTCTAGAAATTTAACAGTAGGACGAGCTATGAGCATATAATTGTTTGTTTAAACTAGGTCAATGTTTCTTTATCAAAAAAGCTTCATGAATTTTGGCCTGAAAATCTGATTTACATTGTTTCAGAACTTGAAGGAATTAAAGTCATGTCGAGCATTAGAACAAACAGTACACGATAGTATATGTTGTTTTATCGCATTATTTTTGTGCTGGCTTGCCATATTCATGCTCTCTCTTACTCTGGCAATCTAACGTCGAGTTGACTAATCATTTTAAGTGAAGTTCGAATCACACAAACATGTAAATTTGTAAACGACATTTGAGCAGAAATTTGACCTGTTAAATGCGACGTTTGAGCTGTTAAAATTCAATTGATGATTTTGTTTTAACGCTTGGTGACTCGAAACCTTGATATCGCTTGATTTTTGTATTTCATTTTTTCCAGTTAGTCTGAAGTTAACATGGATATAATTTGACTAATACCTGAAGAGGCCTAATAAAATGTGAAAATGTTAGTATTTTTGATTGTAAATAAATCCTTAGAAAGACTTTAGTCTTGCTGTTCATTGCTATTATTTGGCTAGTTTAATGTGTAATGGAATGGTAAGGTTAACAACAAATGTATAAAGTTTGATAACTGGATAAGACTATTTCAAGCTAGGGTTATAAAAAATGCTCAGAGCTTCAATGCACAGATTGTAGTTAGTTCTCCACCTTTACTGGGTCTATTAATCCATTTTTGTCCAAGGTGTTTCGCAATACGGAAAAGAAAACCTTTCTAACTCGGTCTGGTTTCTTCGGTTATGGCCTCCCTTTCTTCATCACGGTGACCAATGTCGCTTCAACTGTGGGCTACCTTGATACCCTCAACGCAGCTGTCACGTGCGATGGAGGTATATGAGCTGTGATATTGTATTGTCATCAAACAGCAGTCTCATCAGCTGCATCAAACATAAATCTGCATAAATCAATACAACAGCTGCATCAAATAGCAGTCGTGGGATAAAGTTAATAAGCTTATCTCATTTGTGCTGTCGCATTCAAATTGATTCAATTATTAAAAAATCAGCGTAAAATGAGCTTCTGAGGCAGATACCACCATGCTCGCATTTGTATTTTTGGGAGCAAGCTTTGTTGGGAA
This sequence comes from Trididemnum nubilum, assembly GCA_963965965.1. NCBI lineage: Eukaryota > Metazoa > Chordata > Ascidiacea > Aplousobranchia > Didemnidae > Trididemnum > Trididemnum nubilum. Next base: position 40,674,117 of record OZ014469.1, on the reverse strand, counting down.
AATAACTTCGAAAAAAACAACGAAAACAGCTGTCTTTATTTAAAGTTGGTGAAGCATCCAGCCAATTCCGGTAGTTTACAATAACTAAATATTGAAAATAATTTTTGAAAGTTTTTGTTCTCATTTTGGGGCTGCAGTTGCAAAGATATTCAACAAATTAATGCAAAAAGATATTTCCCTAAAATTTTTTTGGAAACCCTGAGTCTGTTCTCCCAACCTGACTTCCAGGAAAAAAGATAAACTGAAAAATAATAATCCTTTCAATGTTCCTTTCAGTAATAATCCTTTCAATGTTCGCAGAGATCCTGTTGGCGCAATCTTTGTACCGAGCTGATAACATGTGTTGGCTTCATGGGAATTCTCTCTACTTCGGGTTTCTCCTTCCAGTTGGGCTCATGCTCCTAACAAACATCGTGTTTTTCTGCATCATTTTGCGAAAAGTTGTATGGAAAACAAATGAGGTAAACCCTTGTTTGTTGTTTTGTGATTATGCTGTTGGTTGCTACTGAGCAGTTCTGTTATTGTACGTAAGACGCTTTTCTGGTTTTCTTAGAAGTTTTTTTGCTCCATTGTCATGGTACTCGTAATCTTATTCAAATGCAATCATTAATGCTTTGTCCTGATTATCTTTGTCGAGTAAGTTTGCTTGGATTTGTAAAAACATCTTAAGTCGCCAAATTTTCAAGAAATGAGGGATCTTTCCGTTTTCGAGTCAAGCTTCTACCTGCCCATCCGTATGCCACCTACATACACAGTTGAAGCTTCATACTCTCCTTTTTTAAAGCTGAACGTCAAGCAGGAAAGCTGTGAATATTAAGTTTTAGTCTTTGTTGTGATCCGACCGGGAATCGAACCCGATTCTACCGTTTCAGAATTAGACGCTTTGTTTCCTCGACCATCAATTGGTTACAACTATGGTACAATTATTGTTCATAGATTCAGTCCACTGCCACAAAGACAAACACCAAAAAACGTCTCTCCATTTCGCTGACTTTGTTCACAACAATGGGTCTAACCTGGATATTTGGTTACGTCATGCTTATATCAACCGAACCAACTTATTTCACTGTCTTTAGCTGGATTTTCGCACTTACTAACACCACTCAGGTGGGTTATGACGTCATATTTGTAATGTTAAAACTAAAGGAGGAGTACTCGAGGACACATTTTGAAGTCCTTGGCCTTGGACTTGGCTTCGAAGCTTCAAGTCCTTGGCCTCGAAGCCTCTAGTCCTCGAAAATTGCCCTGTCCTCGGCTCGAGGACAGCACTATTTTTTGAACAGTTGAAATTTCGTTGGAAAACGCCAGAAACCTCGCAGAAAATTTGCGAACACCTTTTTTGTTTTCCTCACTTGGAGTATAGGCGTAGCCAAGGGAGGAGGGGCAGGGGGCCTGTCCCCCCTATTGAATTTTTACCCATGACAAAACTGTGACAAAAAAGTTTATTGTTTTTTCAGTTTCAGTTTTTGTTTTAGCATTTTTCCTTACGACAGTTTAACTAACCACAATATTAAAGATCAGGGGCGCCGGGTCACCCTGAATTCAATTTTTTGTCAGCCAATTTAAACGTATAACCTGGAGAAAATGGAGAGTTTTAGTCCTAAAAATTGCTATCTCAGGCCTACATTTGCCTTTTTGTGAACGTAATGCATTAATCAGGGCTGGATTTACCATAATATGACGCAGTACCAGCTAGGGGCCCCGAGTTCAAATCGTAAGACTTTTTTTGGTCTTCACCTATAGTTGGCAGAAAGATGTTGCGAAAATCTCCAAAGTGCCAGGAGCCTAGTGCGATGTAAACCCGGCCCGGCAATAACATGGTTAGAAGACGTAACCATCTATTGTTCCATTTTTCAAAAACAATTCAGTAATTTACCTCCAACCTCGCCGATTTTTACGCACAAAATACTTTTAAAAAAATCAGCCATGGAAAATTCTGATTGAAAGAATCATTGAACTTCAATTGAGGGGGCCTGAGCCCCTTGGTGGAACATGTAGTCTTATAACTGGTTATTTTCATGACAAAACAAAAATCTCTAAGGAAAATCTTCGAGTGAATTATTATTTACTGCTAAAATTTTGCAAGAGACAATGCACCTTCCTTCCCCCTATCTGTACCAAATCACTTACAATTAAAATCTAACTTCAATGCAAGATGTTAAACGTGTTTTGGACTTAAATTGCAAGTAAAAGGAGGATCAAAGAGTTAGATTTTTTCAATTGGCTTTCAAATGTCAAAAACCTAGTGCTTTCAAATGGCTCTGAACACTTGCGAAATGTGATTTAATGGCATTACAATAGCTTTTTTTCCAAAAAATTACAAAAAATCACCCAACGGCCCCGCCCCCAGACCCCCGGCTGTGATACCTTTAAGTTACGCTAACTTTCTCTACACATTTCCAAAGTTAGATATTTGCATTTCTCAACTATTAGTTTAAGCCCTCTCTCCTTGCAAAATCTGGTTACGTGCCAACAGGCAACGATTTCAGATCTTTCATCCACCGATATCTTTGTCCCACAAAAACTTCCTCTTTGGAAAAAATTTGATGACGTCATTTCATGTGATTTGTGGTTTAGGCCTCCCCCAATCAAAAATTCTGGAAACGCCAATAAATTGAGCATCGCCTGAAAAGATTTTCTGAAGACTTTTTTTTTTGGAGAACACTTGCGCCTGTGTCCTTGGTCCTTGGCCTTGACCTCGAGCATTCCTGTCCTTGGCCTCGAGAGGGTCTGTCCTCAGAAAGGCTATCCTTGGCCTCGGCCTCGGATTTTGTTTGTGTCCTTGGCGTTGGCCTTGGCCTCGAACCTTGTGTCCTCGACTCCACCTCTGATTAAAACTCTTAGGTCTCAGCTAAAGACACATAAACTACAAAATTACTAGGTTTAAATACAGAAAAAAAGTTTTTGCATAATTAAAGAATAAATTTTCGAGACATTCTAAAAGTTGCAAACTATGAAATTTCTAAAATTCCACTTGCAAATTCATTTGGGTAAACAAAAAAATGCTGAAATATTGTATAGGTAACAGTATATGCTGTAATCACTTACCAGCAGACTATCTGCGCTATTTAGCTAACTTTAGTTTCAACACTCTTGCTAGTTAATGTCTTGTATATGTAAACATTCTTGACACTGCTTTTAATACTTGGCTTACCTGATCTACCCACTGTTGAATCATTAACTGCTGATCTCAAAGCATCTGAGTAGGGTAAATCGTACAATGACTTCAATGTGGATTAGAGCGGTTTTCGGAGTAAAGCGTACCTGTTGATTTTCTTGTTTACCCAATCGAATTTTCAAGTGGAGTGTTCAAAATTTCATCATTTGTAGTCTTTAGAATGTCTCTAAAAACTATGAAAATTCCGTTAAGCTGGCCTTTATGCACAGTAGGCCTATAGTAGATAAGTTTCGCTTTAATCCTATTTTAGACGAATGTAAGGTCAACACTGTTTTTCTGATTCAGTAAGTATTAAGCTATCCCCCTGCGGGAGCCACAAAAATTGTCTGAACCCCCAAAATTATTTAGCTTCAATTTATTAAATCAATTGTTCTTGGGTTGCAGCACATAAATCATTATTAATAACTTGAGTGCTAGGATGCAGCTACCGACTTACCGTATCTTATTATGCTCTACCGAATATACGTAAGTCATCTGCAACATAATTTATGTAATTTTATTGCAGCTTAACATGAATTTTGTTGGTCGAGCCGTAACGCACCCGTTTTTGACACGGGAGGTCTGAGGTTCAAACCTCGGGCTGGCCAAACTGGACCCCGTGTTTCCAACGGCTCACCATCGCTGCAACATTTCTTCGAAAGGAGCTGTGCTGCCCGGGCGCAATGAGGCGCAGATGGGCCACGCAAACTAATCACACTCTTCCGCGGATAACCGCGAGCATAACGAAAGATTTGATTTGATTTAAGATGAATTTGAAGTTTGGAGTGCGTTTATCGAGATAAAATATATTTGAAAAATCGGAGGACGTTGTTTCAAATTAACATGAATTGTTCTCGGCAGCACTTATGCAAATAATTCCACTTTTTTAGGGTCTTCTTATATTCATTATGACGTGTGTCCGACAAGCAAATGCTCGGGAGGAATGGCGAGAGATCTTGCGCGGAATCGGAAGCAGCTTTAGAGAAATCGCAACGACTTCAAGTACAGCTGGAGGAACGTACAGCTCGCGATCCACACCAATTCAATCCCCCAAACCTAAGCGATCTAAACCGATACAATCGCCCAAAGCGGAGAAAAAAGAAAAACCATCGATTAGCCAAGCATCAAAAATTGTAGAACCATGAAATCATTGTTCATTGAAACTATTTTACTTCGGGTTTGGTCCAACATATTTTGCACGAGAGAGCAAGAGTCTCCTCTAAGTTCCGAAGCAGGGTCAATGGGAACACCCCATTTGGCATAAATGTTGGTGTTCACCAATATTTTTGAAAAAAAAATTATTACGAGTTTTTAACGTCACGGCTGATTTGGACAAAAATGAAGTCATTTTTTCAATGCCATTGTAGGCGGTTAAAACTTTGCGCTTAAATTTGTTTCGTAAATCGAAATTACAAAAATGCTCAAGTCACACAAAAATGTCTTACGATCTATTTAAGTAAATAATGGGTCAAAATAACTCAGTTTTGGTAAAATGGCTTCTTATACTAGCAATTTGAAATTCTCAGAACTTTTGTGCCCCCTTTTCTCGGATAAAATAAGTTTAATGAATGAATTGCACCTTCTTAAAAATTACCACAATTTTTTGCAATTTGCCTAGTTTATTTAATGCAATTATCAACTACAATTGTTTCGAATTTCAAGCAATGCGTAATGTGATAGATTTTCGTTTTTTGTGTTTTGAGTTGGCTTTATCGGCACAAAATTTCGCTATGAAAAAGATTTAATGTAAGGGAATTGTATTTTTTGCTAATATCTTAAGTCAGCCAATATCTTTCATAAAACAAACAAATAAACAAATCAGCCAATATCTTTTATGTACAAACAAACCATTCAGTTCCATTAATGGATCATTGAATTGAAATTCAAGGTCACAAAAAACGGTGTGCTTAAATATACGGTAGCCTTAATTATTAAATGAAATCAAAGCTAACTATATCAAATAGAAGAAATAACCCTAGCTAACTCTATTTGAAAGGGTAGCGAATTAGCATTAGTCTAGAACGAATTTGCCACTAAAAATTTTTGTGAGTTTCTGGTAGCATTACATCATAAACTGTTTTTAATTGTAATAAATGCCTTGTAATTACCTATAACCATATCTAAAATTATTTTATTCAGATATATGTTATCCTGACGAGGGCTTAAATGCTTTAGGCCGAAAACGTTCGATTTTTATTACAATATGTTTTACTGTCAAATAAAAAACTTTAAATAAATCAATTGATTCTGTGAAGTCGCTGATACTTTCAATTCTCTGGTATTTGCGAATTGTTATCAAAAACTTAACAAGAGGTAATATTTTAAACACTTTGCACTTAAAAATAATAGAAAATTTTTTGACCATAATGTAGAAAAATTGTGCCCTTGGCCTTGGACTGGCCCATTCCCTGTCATTGGCTTTGAGTGGGTCTGTCTCGGAGGTCCTTAGCCTCGGCCTTGATTTTTTTTGGGGGGGCCCTTGGCCTTGCCCTCAAAAGTTGGGTCCTCCACTGCACCTCTGTTATCTAATAATGATTTAGAATATAATAACGATTTAAATATAGTCTTGGATATTATTTTCTCAAAAAGATTTTTTTGATTTTTTTTTTTTTAGATTTTTTTTTTTTTTGTTATCGCAAAAGCTCCAAACACATTATTTTTTGATTAAAAACTGTAAAGCTTCTGTAAACCAGTGTCATGTTTAATCGTTTTCGGCTAAGCTATGTCAATCATCATGGAAAAAGTATTATTTGAATAGAAACTGTTTTACTGGTGATGGACGTAGCTGGGTCCGAAACGTGCTTCAACCCTTTTGAAACCCGGAACTAAGAATTGAACAATGATTACTATGCAGTAATTTTTTATTTGTGGTTTCGCTCTTTGAACCGTTTTCTTAGTCCTACTGCTGGCCCCTAATATAGTGTGCAGAGATATAAGATATTGGCTCGGCATGCCTCTGCTAATTTCCGGTACCAATTCAAGTGCACGAAAGTCCGAAGAGACTCTGACATAATGCTGGGTTTTTCATTTGCATACTATAATCTTTTTTTATGCTCTGTTATGGCGTTACAGCTATTGTATGATGGAGAGAATTGTCAAAATCCCTGCGCACAAGCAGCCGACCTTCTTACAGATTACTAAACGAAGTGAACTGTGTGACCATATATTTAATTCTATGTTTGATAATATTGCTTACTGTTATTATATTGATACTTATGACAACAGACTAAATTTACAAGATGAAAAAATAACTCTCTGATACTACTTACTGCCCATAAACATTAGATTTCTCTATAATAACTATGACAACTAGCATTAATTTGTTAGCACGCTATCCTTCAACTTGGATGTCATTTGTCTGTCTGAATCCCAGATAAACCAAAAAAATTTGAAACTACGGGGATACCACATTGTATATAAAACTCGATAACAAAGCGAGTGCTACCGCAGTGTATATAAGTTACAGAAATAAAAATTTCTCGGTTTGAAAACTTTCAATTATTTGGCGCAGAATTCATGTGGATAAAAATTTGGACCAAATACAGACATTCTATAATGCTACAGAACGGAATAGTCTCAGCCTATTGAATTTCGGCCACAAGAATCTCGAAGGCCTTTGCCGAGCTGGCTACTGATCCACTTGAATGCAAAATTAAAAGTGAACAGATCTGAAATAAACGTCGGGAGGCCAACAGCGTTAAAGCAGAAATATAATTAGGCGTTGCCAACTTGCTAAGAAAATGGAAGAATTTTGATAACGAATTGCCAAAGGCCCTAAATGCAATTTAGTGTGAAAAGAAGGGCAATGTGAAAAGGTTAAATGAAGTTGGCAACAACACAAAATAAGCATTTTTAAAATATGAAAAGAAGATCGATTCCAGATCCCACCAACTAAGGAAAAATGAAACAAATAAAACATCGGGCGTCAACATAGCGGCCCCTTGAAACGTAATCATCATGTGACGTTTCAAAATAAACAAAATGAAAGCATGTGACACCAGTAAATCCAAAAATAAAAAACAAAGAAAGTAATGAATAAGGTGAACGCTGAACGCCACATTTTAAGAATCTTGAGATGACTTATCTTCATCGTTCAATTACAAATTAAAACCGAAATTTCTGAACGACAAGCAGTAGTTAAACCAGTTCGATAATTTAATTGAATGTTCCGAATATATTAAGCATAAAAGTCACAAACACAATAAACGTTTCTCAAATTTCATATATGACAAAACAATACATGACAAAGCTTACACGGGAGCATTCTTAGACAGTTCCCACAGGATGTATTCGACCTTGGGCGAAAACTGCTGCCGAGGCATTTCCTGCAATGACCGAACAAGTTATCTCGCGTCCAACTGACCGGTCAAGCCATTGAAAGATTTTGAAAGTGTTTCAAGTCGCTGTCTCCAAAGCTTGACGCACCAATTTTAAAGCATTGTGCAAGAAGCTGCTATCGTAGACATAACAAGCATCTTCTTTTGAGGTGTTAGGCGGCAAAACAGTTGAGTTTTGGCTCGTACAGTTCCAGTTGAGTTGAACATTTAAAAATTTGTTCTGAAAAATCAAACAATATGGATTCAAAATAGACCTAAGGCAAAACTAATTAAAGAATCGCTTCAGCTGTGATTGATGGACGTACGTTTGGATCATTGTTACTGGCATGATTTTGAATTTCTTCTATTGTCATGAGTTTTGATGACTAGGAAGATTCAGAGTTACATACAGCAGGAAATAAAAACAAGTTTCCGAATCAGCTACTATTGGTCGCGTGGTAACGCGTTCTTCTCTGGAGTGGGAGATATAAAGTTCGACTCTCGGGCTGGTCAGATTGAACATATTGTTGCCAACGGTTTGCCACCGCGGTGACAGTTCTTCAAAAAATATTGCATGGGGGACGCTTTCGCAGCCTTGACCAGACGCAATGGGAATGCGGCAGCAATTTGATGAAAATTTTGCTCCAAATTCAGGACGAATTCAAAGTCGTACGGACTTAGCCTCCGAATTCGCTTGAAGACCAAAACAAAAAATGTCTTCACTCCGATTTGATGGTATCTTGAGCCGGAATTTGGCATTTATTGGAATTATCAGCAGCTATTTTGTCTAAATTTCCAAGGCGATTTTGTTTATGAGGGGTGCACTAAATCTCGATGGGTGTCGCTTAAATCTCGATGGGTGGACGCGAACTCTCGATGAGGGGACGCGTCCCCCTGCAATTTAAGTACTGCTTATACTGCTGTTATTGAAAGCAACCTTACCATCTATACCTGCATTCCAGAGCATAGCGACGTTAATATTTGGTATGAAGGACGATCCAGTGTGCTAAGCATGGTCCTATCCATTGCCAAACAAGAATTACCCTGCAAAGATGAATATTATATAAATCAAAGCATTTGCCAATTGGTTGTATTTAGCCCACAAATCATAGCGTCGCCTCAAAAACCTAACCCGTATTGTTTCACCCTCAGTCTGTACCAACGTAAGGAAAGCAGTGTCGAAAACTGTTTAACGCTGATCACGGCTATTGCTGGAAATCCGAATCAGAGTTGGTGACGAATAACATTATATCAAAAGCGCTACTATCTTTTTAAGCAGTTAAAGCGCTACGCAAAGTGCGCAATTTAATTTTTTTTAATTTCGAAAGCGCAGCACAACTTCCGCAATGAACTTTTTGATACTATTGAACCGCAACGCAATTCTGCAATTGTTGAATGGCATTTTGGTACCAAGTCAAAGCGTAACTTTGCCTACGCAGTTAAAATTTCCAAAGCGCTCTCCAATTACCGCAGTTTTGCAATTTTAGACCGAAAACGAGTAAGTAATTTGCTAAACAAGGCCAACATCTATCAATATTACAATTAAAATGAAACAAAATTAAGTTCAAAGTATAGAATTGCGCTAGTGTTATTCCGAAAAAAAATTTGAAATCGCAATAACGTGCGACAACTTTTAAAGAATTTATTCTGTCGCTCAACTTCCGCAAGGTTTAAAGGTAAGAAATCAAAGTGCAGCGCAACTTTCGCTATTGGGGAGGTTGTGCTAATAAATTTCTTTTTGCTCACTTCTAACCTAAGCCATGGCCGAGTGAACTGTAAATTTACTCATTGTGATACGGCTTATAGTTATGTTTCTTCATTCCTTAGATTCCCCAATCCACTTTTTTTAGATTTTTTTTCTTTTTGAAAAAGGAATAAAAACCATGCAAAAAAGGTACAGCTACAAACAAAATTGGTAACCCAAAGGCTTTATAGCCCTGCAATTACAAGCATAAGATGAACAATTCTCAACCATTAACAATGGCGTACAAAACAATAAAAATTGTTCACAAGTATACGGAGGCGTAACAAAGAGGGGCATGACAATGATTTAGTAGGTAGACCTGTGCTACCGTTGATATTTGCAAATCGTTTAAAGCTTCACCAAAATAGATGACTTACCAAAGCATCACGTTTAAACCAACACTCGACATGATGAAGATTCTGTGACTGAAAAAATAACAAATGTTGTAAATAAATAAATACATTATTGTATTTGTATAATTTAAGATTAGCCTGCTATTAGTATTATTTTTTGTTACTTTGAAATAATTGAACTATGGATTTCCTAATGCTACAACTTTGTTGTCTCTTTCTTTTGTTTTTAACATTTGTGATCAGGGTGTCGAACCGAACCTGAACCCGAACCGTAAACCCGAATGAACCGTTTCATTTTGGTGAACCCGAACCGAACCTGAACCAGCAAAATTTTACTTCAGTGAATCTAAACCAAACCTGAACCCTTAAAATTGTGCTCAAGTGAACCCAAACCGAACCTGAACCCCTAACAAAAGGAAGAATATGTTTTTCCATATCCGGATGCCGCTGGCGCTGGTACACGTACAATAAGAGCAGTGGTGATCATCAACAGGATCAACCATTTCTCCTTTTTTTTTTTCTGGACGAAACGAGTAACGACAGTTAAATTTTAAGTCAATGAACCCGAACCGAACCTGAACCAGTAATATTTTACTTGAGTGAACCTGAACCAAACCTGAATCTCGAAAATATTGCTCAAGTGAACCCGAACCAAATCCGAACCGCTAAATTATTTTGAGCAGGAGCTAAACCTGAACCCGAACCGTTATTTAAAACGGTTCGACACCCTGTTTGTGATAACCTACAGTAGATGGAAGTCAAAATCATAGAAACAACTGAAGCAAATTTCAATGATCGAGAAGCATTTGACAGGATCGACTAACAAAAAATACTTCTACAACAGGCTTGCAAAAGGTTTTGGTCTCCTTTGCAATATGCACTCCTCTGATACTATTACATCAGTATCAGATCGAAAATCGGCTAACCAAAAATTATTGCTACATGATTAGAGTGAAGTAAGCTAATCAATAATTAGTCAGATAGAAACCCAGCTTTCATGCTTCGACGATGTATTTTTCCGGGAGGGGTAATAATTTAACAAAACGTTATAAAAAAAAAATTAAGTAACGTATACTCCTGGTAGTGCCAAAATCAATCTTACGTTTTTATCAATTGTAATACTACATTACTAACAAAGCGCTTTTCTAAACTCTTGCAAGGACAATAAAAAGAAAATGATAATTTACCCAAAAAATGTTTCTCAGTCTATCAATCCAGCTACTCAGTTTTTGCATCTTGAAAAAAAGAGTAGCATCTATTTCAAGGCATTGAGATTCAACTGGAGTTACGAACAAGTACTGGTTTATTTCTTCTCTTCTTGTACTGCTCAGAGCTATATTCTGCAAAAGTTGTTTAACAAAAAGTGAGTAAAACAATGCAATGGAATATTCGAGCGCTGTTGCCGTTAATATTGATAAGCAAGTCTTTATTCCATTCATTCTAATAATTTGAGGATTTTTATGATTATAGCGTTTTGTCGAATATTAGTTTCATAATTAAGGCAGTTTAGCCGAGATCGCTGTGTATCTGTTATTGGCTTGTTTGCCGTATAGTGATAAGTTTTAGTGGAGATATTTTGCTTGGGGAAATTTTGTTTCTTTTCGATCTTAAATAGATAGTTGTTTAATTTAAGATTAGTGTTCTGCTTTCTGCAATTCAAAAAGGTAACGGCACTATCAACTGTCATTTTCGATTCGTCAATTAGCATCTTAGTCATTGTAATTGTAATCTTTCTCTGGTTTAAGTCGACGTGGACTTTTCTGGATATAAAAGTTTGAACTCTAGCCAAGTATCAGTATCGCGACAATAATATTATTTGTTTAGTTATTAATTTTTATTGTTTACGAAACCACATAGCACTTTGCATTAGAAATTCGTGGTATGTCAGGTAAGCTTTTCTTGAATTTTGATTTTTGATTGCAACAACATGTCTTAATCAATATGACAACATACGAGCAATGCAATACGTAGCAATGCAATGGTAAAAGCTCGTACATGCAATGGCAATAAGGAACATGAACATCATAGTTAAGCGTGCACAAAAAGCATTGAACTAGAAAGTGACTAATAAAAAATCCTTGAAAGAATGGTCTCTCATTTATTAGTACTAATTTTTGGTATATTAGGTTTGACATTTTGGTATTTTTACTCACAAAGATTCAGACTCAACTTTATTTTTGTCACAGCATTTGCAAAATTCAACCAATTTTCAAGTAAATGGTATCATAATTTGACGGGAAGCTACCACATAACCTATAGTAGGCAGCTCAAAAAGTAAACAAGAGGTCAGAAACTTTATTTACGAACGTCATTTATAGTATGATGTACAGTTATTGTATATGCCACCATTATTCAGTCTTCGGTCTTCGAGTCAAGCTGCCACCAGTCCACCTGTTTACCACACACGGTGGAGACGTAATTCACACTGTCCCATTGATTGCTGAACGTCAAAATGGAAAGTTGTGAATACCAATTTTTATAGTCTTTTTAGTCTACCGTTTCAGTAGCAGACGCTCTATCCACTCAATCACAGATAGAGTATGCCAATAATTACGTTTTTATGGGTTTGAACAAAGCATTCTGCATAGACTCTTTATTTAGTAGACTAGAAAGAGATGAGCGGAGAAATACAGAAGAGGATTGAAGAAAAAAAGTTTGCTCTTGTTGCGAAGGATATTTGCGGTCACGCGTATTCGACTAATTTGATTGGACATATTCCTAGAACAAGTGAACCGTCACGATAAAAGTCACGCTGATTGGAAATCGCCCTGTTTTAGAACAAATAAACCGTGAAGAAAAAAGATAAAACTGTTATTTTCCAGTCTACTAATAAAAAGTTTATTTTCTTGCCACACCAACGTTGCTCAGTTGCCATAGAGTCGGTGTAGCGTTTGAAAAATTGTTGACTTCCTGTTGAATTTCCGCGCTGGCAATGTTCTCTTGTTTCCGTGAGAAATGACATTTCGCGCGTGATTACCGTTGGGGCAAAGCTTCGGTCTACTTTTTATAGAGGCCAATCTTGACAAACAACTTGCAAGCAGAACTCAAAAAAGTGCTCTGCGTTGGTATGATTAGAAGGGTGTAGAGCAGCCAGGTACCTACGTGTGAACGAACGTAGAGCACCTTTTTTTGGGCTTTATTTGCAAGTCTTTTTTGTCGAGCTGGGCGACGGCGGCAAATAAACTGCTCGATCCTTATGGAAGTGAATAGTCGTTACGTGTCCGCTCTAAAGAAACAAGTTAACATTGCCAGTTCGAGAATTGAATTGAGAGTCAGTTAATTTTCAGGTTCCTACCGACATTCAACAAACTTTAACTTCTTTATTCACTCGTAATAAAATGCAAACTGCACCTCACTTTTAGATTTCGAACTTTATTGCTTTTCAAATTCTTCAGCGTACCATCAAGCTGTAGCAGAAGAGATTTAGTGCTGTGGTTGATGTGAGGTGTGCATGGCGTTGAATCCCTTTTTTGGATAATGTGTCGGCTTTCAACGGTCATTGAATGAGCAAATATCACCAGTGTGACGTAGCAAATTAGCAGCAAAGATTTTAGGACCACGGTCATTCTAGAGGGTTATTAAAATTGTGTACCAAAGAACTGTCAAAAATACAACTAAAAAAACTGTGTAAATTGTATGCTAAAAGGAATATACTGTATAATGGTTGTTCTGCAGGCTGAATTACAGTATATCACTGAATGTTTTTTGTTTTTGAAAACAATGGCAATGAGAATGCTGTTTTCAATTGTCTAGATCAGAGTCACCAAACTACGGCCCGTTGGCCGGATCCAACCCACGCAGGCCCGGCGCCACAGAGAGGCATTCCGGGGCCGTGCCCTCCCCCCAAATCACTGCTTGTGCCCCCCCCCCCCAAGGGAGGATTGTGCCTGAAAGAATTTAACAGGTTCGGTGCTACTGGAGTGCAATTCGAGGCCTGATACTCCCAAAATACTGGTTACCACTTCAGAATTCGTGAACAAGAACTATTTTTTCGTAGATTTTGCAATAAAGATCGTTTGTTTTTCTGGTTTCACCCAAGAATTCATCAAAATTCGAGTAGTTAATAAGATGAAGACTTTTTTTTTGATCTTCCCCTCAGATTTTGTCGAATTTTGCGATGAACACCTTATATTTTTGGTCCACACTTTCGAATTCAAAGAAATAAAGTTTTTGTGCCCTCCCCCCCCAAAAAAAAACTTGTTTATTTCCCCCCTTCAGTCACGCCATCCACGAGCTCATTTCATCCGGTTCGCCACATTTTGCAGAAATAAGCAAAAGTACAACTATTTAGAAAAAAAAATCAAATACTGACCATAAAATGTAAAAACTAAAAGTAATGTAAGACCCCCTACAGGTTTTAGATTACTTTTAGTTTTTGCATTTTATGGTCTGTATTTGATTATTTTGCTAATTGCTCTGAGATACCATCGAGCACTTTCTTAGAGCACCGACCTATTTACAAAAAAGTTACTTGGTTTTTGTAAAAGATTGACTTGTTGTTGGTGGTGGAGTTTTATTTTTGCAGAGAAAGACAGTAGACACATTCAACAAATTTAAAATTTAAATGTTGATTAACAAGCAATCTACTAATGTTATTACAGCTATTATGACATCACAAACGTAATAAAAATACCATTGTTTTATCATCATTAGTGCAACATCTGCGTTTTTAAACTGACCATAGCAGACTTTATGCAGCTTTAGCTCGATGATTGGGACAATATCTGTACCGTTTATTATTCTGTACACTTTAAAAGACTTCTAAAAAAAAGCATTTTTTGAATGTCGAGTGTTTAATGAAAAATGGGAAAACAGTATTTTTTGTAGGAGCCAGTAATGGTGCAGCTAGTTGTTTGATTTGCAATAAAAATGTTGCTGTTTCAAATGAGTACAATCTTGTCGGCACTACGAAACTTCAATCTATGAAACATAAATAGCAGTGAATGCCAAAGAGATTTATTTACTCAGCAATTTGCTGAAAATGTATCCGTCACTCGTAAGATATGTAAAATTGTGCAAAAAATAATAGGACGAGGAAAGCCCTTTACTGATGGCAGGTACATCAAAGACAGGAAACAGCAAAAAAACTGTGTCCCCAAAAAGCCAATTTGCTTGCAGCTATCAGCATTTCAGTTGTGCGGAGAGTCAATGAATATTCTAAATACTACATTGCCTATCCCAATTTACACGCGGCCCGCAGCTGCTAATTTCTCAATAACCCCTGCAAAAAAAGTTTGGTGACCCCTGGTCTAGATTGTTGTATCACATGTAAGCCAAGGTTCTCGTTTTTCCTGTACAGTTTGATAGAAATAGAAATATTATGTTGTATTTTCCACAAGGTTGGAAGAATAAAATATTTTGTTCAAGGTTTACAATTAATGTACGGTATTTGAATTCCAAGCCATTTAAAGTATTAAATGGAGTAATTTAAAATTATAAAATCAAAGAAAGATAACCGCAAACTGTGCCCACACACAAAACAGTGTGAATCCCCTTAAGGAATATTTTTTGCTTTCCCTGATTCAAAATTTTGGTTAGAAATTTTATAGATAATAGACTTTTTTTTAATCTGTGACTGTCAAACGCATTTTTTTTTTTTTTTTTTTTTTCGATACACTTAGACTGCACTAGCCTAATACAAATGCTCCAAATGTTTCATTTCGTAACATTATGCGTTTCAAATGTTTGGTTTCAAGCATATTCCCAGAGCTCATGAGGTGTGTCTCTTGGTTCTTTATTGTTGTTTTTTTTTGTGTGTATCTTTTGACTTGTGAACTTATCGCCTAATTTCTTGAATTAATTACGGAGAGCTTGAATTGTTTTTTGATTATGTGAGTGTATTTGATTAATTGAGCTTTGCTCCTTCGCTATTCCCACGGTGTGGGACTTTGGTGAGCACTTTATATAGCTCATGCTGCAATATTTTGCAGCTGATGTTGTGTACTTAAATTTATTATGCCAAATTAAACAATTTGTCTAATCCATCTTACAAATATTTTGCCGCTAGATGGCAGCAGAGACTAACAAACTCCAATTATTTTCGCTCTAAGCAATAATTTTTTGCAAGGTTTACGAAATGTAGTTAAATTAGTTTTTTAATTCCTAAATTGCTATAACAAAGTTTATTTGTATAGTGGAGAGTTGAATACTGACAGAACCAATTTGATTGAGTAACTTGCGGTGCATATTTTACAACCTGGCATTTGCTTTTATCGGTACTGCATTTGGGTCTTTGCTTTAGGATTTGAACGCTACTTCTGGGCCGCTAAGGGTCCTTTTTTGGTTTCGAAGCTGGATGTCAATTGAAATCCAAACTTAAGCAATATTTTTTTAAGTGTCCCACAACAAAGCAAATTAGAAAAAAAAAATTATTATACAGTATATTGGCAACATATCTTCAATACGATATTTAAATGAAAAAATATACAGTATATGTATGCATATAATTATTTTAAGGTCAGCCTAAAACAAAATCCAACTAAAACATAAAACCGTTTAATATAATTATTTTTTTAAAGTTTTTTCTTCATTACTGCAGTATTATGCTCACATAATTCATATAATGCTAAAAAACATATAAATGTGAAGTAGATTTAGCCTATGTTACAGTCACTGCTCCAACCGATGACATCATATATCCAGCAAACGAAAAGCAACAAACAAAACTCGACTTCATCAGCAAAGGTTCAACCCCAACTGAAGCAGATATAAATGTTTTTTTTCTACTGCAGGGCTGTTAACTTTTAACCCTATCACTGAATATTGTAGAAGAATGCTCAGCAGAGAGGTGCCTGGTAGAGGGGCGCGCGGCGGCGGTTAGTTCGGCATAGGGATGCCCAGTAGCAACACGCACAATTGCACAGGTACTAAATTTTAAGTTGTAGCAGGTTGATGCCAGGCTCAGGGGCGCAAAGAACCAAACGTGGGCCCGGGGTCAGCTCAAATATTATGCAACTTTGATTTTGTGTGGTTCAAAACAAGATAGGAAAATGGCCCAATTTTCTTCAGATTTTGATGTGATCTCAAAAAAAAAAAAAGGTCTTCGATCTTTCACAAACTGATTTGTCAGTGTCATTTGATCGGCCTTATGAGGCCATTGGGCCCTTTGATGAGCCCCATGATGGGCTCCCTAAACTCCATGGGCCCCGTGGTCATTGTCCCCCTCTGCCCTCCCTCTCGAAGACCCTGGCCAGGCGAAGCAGCAGCCGGGCTGTTCCTAGCCCGCCTTGGTGATTACTTCCTTTTGGGTTGATACAAGCTTGCAATTGCAGATCGCTGGGCCAGCGGTAAAGAAATTTCCTTGCTTGCAAAAATAACAAGTATTTTTTAAATAGTATTACCGAACAAAATACTTTCTAAAGGCAAAAAGTTGTTTTTGCACGAGCGTGTTACGCTCAGCAAGCTAGGTTACGCCATTCTCGCTTGCTAAGTTGCTTGGAGTAATTGCGAAACTTAGTCCGAGTACAAAACCGTCACATTTTTCTCGCTAGCTTAAAGAAGCACTCTTTAAACTTGTAAGAAATCTTTTTTGTTCAGAAATTTGACGGCAAAATGCTGAAAACTTTAACAAACCGAATTTTTGCTGAAAATTACTTTAAATAGTCACCATGGCCTACGTGACAGAACGAGTTAGCGAGCTCGTAAAAGCCATTTTCGCTCGCTAAAAGGCGTTAACGAGCAAAAAACTTCGTAGACAAAATCCTATTTCCCAACCGTCTTGCCCAAGACTCGTTAAAAATGTTCGCTCAAATTTCGTTACGAGATGTTGCGTTAGCACGTAATAAATACTTCATTCTGACGTCTGATGCATTTCTACTTCAAAATAATGCGTTCAAGAAGACTGCGTCTGTATGACGGTATATACTGCAATTGTTATGGAAAAAGATACAATGGGCCATGCGCTAGTATTCTAAGCTAGCAAAATCCTCCATTGATAATAATTAGTTAATGAACGTCAGAGTTTAATTATGTTTTTGGATCAATGTAAAAACAAAAGAACAACTTTTGCTATATCACAATTGTATAAATGACGTGAAGCGCTCCGGTGGTTGTTGGTCGGTATACGTTTATGTTAACAGCAACAATAAGTTTCAAATTTTTTTAAAAGTGAAGTAAACTGTTTTGAGACTAGCTGTTTTTCATTTTTTGCCGATTTTCAGCCTTATTTGTTCTTGATCTTTTTAAAAATTTTTAGAGCATCGACGTCAATTTTAGCGAGCTTATTTGCAACAGTATTTAATTTTCTATTCTCTTCTCCTGAGTAAAGGCTTTTTTCCAGCTTTGCAGCATTGTAAAATTTTTTTCGCTGTCGTTCAGCTTGAAAAAACAAGCTTTTTTCGAACGACTGCAAAACAAACCTCAAACATCGCTTTATACTCTTGAAATAGTTGCAATTTTGCTTGCAAACATATACAAATCACTAAAATTTGACCGTTTTGAATGAGTTCAAAATTCAGTTTCTTTTTTTTATTTGAATTTTTTTTGTTTTGCTTTTGGTTTATTTTGCTGCCAAGGCTAGCTTTGTTTTTAATTTGTTCCTAAATTTTGAGCAAAAACGAGTTTCATGTTCTTAGAAAGTTGTGTTTATAAAAAGAGTGTATTTTATTTTTGTCAACTGGCGCTACTCAGTATTTTTTTATCCGTCGACACAGCGAACGGTTCTCAATGCAATTCACTTTCTTCTGAGCAGTCGAATAGCAAACATGGAGGCCATTGTTAAGTACTGTAATTTTCAACAAGAATTCGCTTGTTTTTAAAATTTTGTCATTAAATTTCTGACCAAAGAAAATGCCTCGTACGCTAAAAGAGTGCTTCCAAATTTTCGCTAAGTTGGCGAGGAAAAACGTGACGTTTTTTTACCCCAGCTATATTTCGTTATCGATCCATGCAACTTAGCGTGCGAAAATGACGTTACACAGCTGGCAGATCTTCAGGTGCACGAGTAAAATAGCCACTTGCCTTTAGCGAGTATTCCGTTTGTTAGCGCCTCTTAAGAAATTATAGTCATTATAATGCGAGCAAGGAAATTTCTGTCATGTGGACCCATGTTTGCTATTAGACTGACCCTCTTTTTTTGCAAGAACAATTTTATGTAATGCGTGGCTCGTTTTGCTTAAAATTCAAGAACAATGCCAACCTAAGCAGCAAAATAAAATTAAAGACAAACGAAAGCGAAGAAATTTCAAATCAATACAAAAAATAAATTTTGCACTGATTCAAAGCGATGAAATTTTAGTGATTTTCATGTGTTTGCAAGCAAAGTTGCATCTATTCCGAAATTATAAAGCGTTGTTGCTCTGCACAAGCAATTGAAAATTTTTTTGGCAGTCGTTCAAGTTGAAAAAAACGCTTACAATTTTACGTTACTGCAAAAGCAGTAAAAGGCTGTTGTTACTCATGTTAACAGGAACATAAGGAATCAAACAGCTTCACACTTAGTCCTTAAAATAATCACCAAAGTGCAATTATTGGGAAGCACTGCCTAAGTGCCTAATTTAATAATTGGGGAGAGTCTCTTCGTTCGTCTGACGGTTTAACGCTCATCTGTTACATGCCTCGCAATTTCACAGCAAAATCTCACCCACATGTAAGTTAGGATGACATGCCTGGAGAAGGGTTTAGCAAGGAGGGGATGCGTTTGCAAAGAACTGTCGAAGCGTTGATTGCAGCCTAGTTGAGAGCGCCAGAGTTGGGCGACGAATAACAATCAATCGTAATTTTGTTTGATTATTTTTGGGCGAAAATAAAAAAGGTACTAAAAATTTTTTCATTGGCACCACAAGATTAGCTAGCACTGTCTGTCAGTCAGGCAAAATAAATAATTCTACGTGATTTCATAATTGCTTCTATTAAACAACTGACTTTATGATAACATTTTTAGGCTACCAACTGCTAACTTTCTTCTCGAGTAAGAAAAGATGCTTAGCGTCTGTGGTCGGCAGCCTTCTTTACTGAGCGGTAGAAGCCTGGATCTAGTGGTGTGAACCGGACGTGAACACACTCTTATTGTTTGGTAAACCGAAAAGGTGTTGAATAAATATAGAAACTATGAGGATCTTTTCTTGGTAATATTGGAAGCTCCAGAAGCGAGACACAAGATAACATTTAAACTCAGACATAAACAACATCAATCATTCATGCACGGCATCTATCACATCTTAACCCTTTCTCACCATAGATCCATGTATACTACGTTTCAAACACACGCGTTGTACGTAATGATTTGATATTTCTCCGAACTACGGCGAATTTCAGCGTATTTTTAACGTTTCAAATAATTTTTTATTTGTGGTTACTTTAGAAAATCGCTTTTTTTTTGGTTGTTTCTTAAAGCATTTTACTGCCAGAATGAGAAGCAAAAACACAACTTTTTTTTTTTTAGTGAAAATTTGGCGATAAAGGGTTAATGCGCTGTATTAATTTACCAAATCGCACTACAAGAACAGTTCTTCGTAAAGAATGCGCAATATTGAGCTCAGTCGCAATGGCTCGCATTTACTTACACGTTGCGGTTTGTTGAGTGCGCAGCCAATAGAGATTAGACTCCCCAAAATTTAATGCAAACTTGTTGAAGATACTTTTAAAAATTTAATTTGAATTTTATAACTAACGCAGTTATTGCAAACATCTAAACCACAACAACAAAAGCACCTTACTTTTCCCAAACACCACAAATAAAATTGTCATATCCGCAAACCAAAAAAAGTTTTACAATCTGATGTAAAAGGTTGTCTTGAAATGAAATCTCGCAAAAACAAATAGCCCCCTTCCCCCCCGATTGGCTGCACGTGGAAGTGCGGTAGAAAATGGATTGATTGCCGGAGGGCAAACCGGATGGTTTGAAAAGTCCCAAATTTACGCTGAGGTTTGAAGCAAGCCAGTGGCTGAATTTTGATTCAGGCTGCAAATGACAAGTTAAAATGTGGTGCATGCTTGTAGTCGTGTTACTTAAGTAGTTTTGGTATATCGCTTAGTTTTTTGCGCCTTCCTTACGTCTTTGACATGAAAAAAAATAAATAAATAAAATGCTTCTTCAAGTTGAATTTTGAAATACTCGCTCAGTTTGGGCTTCGCATAAAATTCAGTCGGCAGCGTGGCCGAGAAAGTAAAGGCGTCGTTTTTACGACGATCCTAATTGTAAGATTTGGGTTCAACCCGCACCCTGGTCACGTTGTTGCGTTCTTGGATAAGACGCTATACGATGATGATATCTGCTTGGTGGCTTCGAGCAAGCAGCAAATCCAGTGGACAAGAAGAATTTGAAGAAATCCACAGGAACATTGGATCACTCGAAACTTCTAAGCAAGTGCGGATTCCTCCAACCAACCACGAATAGTCAATGCAACAAAAAGTGCGCGGAACTTCCAATAATTTGCTATTACAAAAGTAATAGTTACTTACGTGCTTGAAAACGAATTAAAAATAATAACTAACCATGAGATGAAATTTTAAGGATTATCCTTCGTGGACAAATATATTTTCTAAAAGTCAATTATTATTTTCGATTCGTTTTCAAGCCCGAAAGAAACTTACACATTTGCTATTGCAAAAGCATAAACTTATACTTTTAAAATTCCAAATTTGTAAGAAACTTACAGATTTGCTATTATAAAAGTTATCGTTTCTTATGCGCTTGAAAACGAATTGAAAATAATAATTAACCTACAGATGAAATTGTCGAAATGTGATTGGATGGTATTTTGTGAAGCGAATTGAACAATTGAATTGAAGCAAGAATCGAAATTGCAACAAAAAACAAAAATTAAGTTCACAGTTTTCGGTTTTCAAACAATTGCGTGTTGCTGCAAATCATTTCCAGGCATAAGTTCACGTAAGCCTATTATTTCCGGAGATTTGATTAATTTATCTAGTTAGCGTGGGCTTTAATAAGGCGATGGAAAAAAATGTCTCAATTTGGCAGCGTGTTGAGAAAAGTGGGGCGGCTCAGCCACAGGGCAATTTTTGCTATTTTTAGAAAAAAAATAGCAATTTAGCGCAATTCGGGTCAAATTTTATACCATTTTTAAGCCATTTGAAAAACTTAAAATAGCTAAGACTTGAAATCCAGTTCAAGGATTAAATTGCCGAGCCTCTCCAGCAAGCTCTCCCTTTGCTCACAAGTTAAGTCAAAAACATGTTTAAACGCTTAAAATTTTTGGTTAAACTTTTTAGTGACTTGGCAGAGGGGAGTGGAGGGAAAGCACATCAGCCACCCCAGCTGGTTGCGCCACTGATTTGTCAGCATAAGCAGCGAAAGAACATGAGTATTGCGTCACGCTGATTATGAAATTATTTCATTCCCACCCACTCCATTATAGATGCGCTTGTGACATCAAAATGCCAAAACTAATCTCTTCTGAAAGAAGTGGAAAAGTTAACCAAACTAGTTTGCTGCAAGGCCAAACAAATATTTTTAGCGCAAAACCGCGCAAATGTACAAGCTGCCAGTGGTGAATGGTGGGGGACGCGGGCATCTTAGACCCTCTAAATCGGGCTCTGGACGTGTTCTGTTTATTGATATACGCTCTAGTCTCAGCTATAAAGGGCTTTTTCAAATCAGTTGAATTCACATTCCATTATGCACGTTGTAAATTGTGTTTTGATCAACCAAATTAAAAGCGATGCTTGAAAGCATCATTTTTTTTCCGTATAAATTTGCTCAAAGTTTGTATAGCCTCCATCACATACTGTATGTGGTACATTTTATTCAAGAATTTTTTGCAGTAGTTATGCGCAAAGTTTTGCAAAAGATATTGCAAGAGTTTTAGTTTTTTTAGCTAACATTCAGCGACTG
The DNA here is from genome assembly GCA_963965965.1 of Trididemnum nubilum. NCBI lineage: Eukaryota > Metazoa > Chordata > Ascidiacea > Aplousobranchia > Didemnidae > Trididemnum > Trididemnum nubilum. The sequence continues at coordinate 40,651,754 of OZ014469.1, read as the reverse complement.
GGGGCTTGTAATTACTCAGGCTACTGCCGCTTGTTTTTTCCTAGGACTTGCAGCCGCTGGCAGACCTCAACTAGATATAGTCTTTCGTAGTTTTTATTGCTGGATCAGTCTCCAGCAAGTGTCAGCTCAAATATTATGCAACTTTGATTTTGTGTGGTCCAAAACAAGATAGGAAAATGGCTCAATTTTCTTCGGATTTTGATGTGATCTCAAAAAAAAAGAGGTTTTCGATCTTCCACAAACTGATTTGTCAGCGTCATTTGATCGGCCTTATGAGGCCATTGGGCCCTCTAATGAGCCCCATGATGGGCTCCCTAAACTTCATGGGCCTCGTGGTCATTGTCCCCCTCTGCACTCCCTTTCGAAGACCCTGGCCAGGCGAAGCAGCAGCCGGGCTGTCCCTAGCCCGCCTTGGTGATTACTTCCTTTTGGGTTGATACAAGCTTGCAATTGCAGATCGCTGGGCCAGCGGTAAAGAAATTTCCTTGCTTGCAAAAATAACAAGTATTTTTTAAATAGTATTACCGAACAAAATACTTTCTAAAGGCAAAAAGTTGTTTTTGCACGAGCGTGTTACGCTCAGCAAGCTAGGTTACGCCATTCTCGCTTGCTAAGTTGCTTGGAGTAATTGCGAAACTTAGTCCTAGTACAAAACCGTCACATTTTTCTCGCTAGCTTAAAGAAGCACTTCTTAAACTTGTAAGAAATCTTTTTTGTTCAGAAATTTGACGGCAAAATGCTGAAAACTTTAACAAACCGAATTTTCGCTGAAAATTACTTTAAATAGTCGAGTTCGTAAAAGCCATTTTCGCTCGCTAAAAGGCGTTAACGAGCAAAAATCTTCATACACAAAATGCTATTTCCCAACCGTCTTGCTCAAGACTCGTTAAAAATGTTTGCTCAAATTTCGTTACGAGATGTTGCGTTAGCACGTAATAAATACTTCATTCTGACGTCTGATGCATTTCTACTTCAAAATATTGCGTTCAAGCGACTGCGTCTGTATGACGGTATGTACTGCAATTGTTATGGAAAACATACTATGGGCCATGCGCTAGTATTCTAAGCTTGCAAAATCCTCCATTAATAATAATTAGTTAATGAACGACAGAGTTTAATTATATTTTTGGATCAATGTAAAACAAAAGAACAACTTTTACTATACCACAATTGTTTAAATGACGTGAAGCGCTCCGGTGGTTGTTGGTCGGTATACGTTTATGTTAACAGCAACAATAAGTTTCAAATTTTTTTCAAAGTGAACAAGTCGAAGTAAACTGTTCTTTTTTAGAACCAGTAACTCTAGAGTTGAGACTGGCTGTTTTTCATTTTTTGCCGATTTTCAGCCTTATTTGTTCTTGATCTTTTTAAAAATTTTTAGAGCATCGATGTAAATTTTAGCGAGCTTATTTGCAACAGTATTTAATTTCCTATTCTCTTCTCCTGAGTAAAGGCTTTTTTCCAGCTTTGCAGCATCGTAAAATTTTTTTCGCTGTCGTTCAGCTTGAAAAAACAAGCTTTTTTCGAACGACTGCAAAAAACCCTTAAGCATCGCTCTATACTCTTGGAATAGTTGCAATTTTGCTTGCAAACAAATGAAAATCACTAAAATTTGACCATTTTGAATGAGTACAAAATTTAGTTTCTTTTTTCTTTATTTGAATTTTTTTCGTTTGCTTTTGGTTTATTTTGCTGCCGAGGCTAGCTTTGTTTTTAATTTGTTCTTAAATTTTGAGCAAAAACGAGTTTCATGTTCTTAGAAAATTGTGTTTATAAAAAGAGTGTATTTTATTTTTGTCAACTGGCGCTACTCAGTATTTTTTTATCCGTCGATACAGCGAACGGTTCTCAATGCAATTCACTTTCTTCTTAGCAGTCGAATAGCAAACATGGAGGCCATTGTTAAGTAATTTTCAACAAGAATTCGCTTGTTTTTAAAATTTTGCCATTAAATTTCTGACCAAAGAAAATGCCTCGTATGCTTAAAGAGTGCTTCCAAATTTTCGTTAAGTTGGCGAGGAAAAACGTGACGTTTTTTTACCCCAGCTATATCTCGTTATCGATCCATGCAACTTAGCGTGCGAAAATGACGTTACACAGCTGGCAGATCGTCAGGTGCACGTGTAAAATAGCCACTTGCCTTTAGCGAGTATTCCGTTGTTAGCGCCTCTTAAGAAATTATAGTCATTATAATGCGAGCAAGGAAATTTCTGTCATGTGGACCCATGTTTGCTATTAGACTAACACTCTTTTTTTGCAAGAACAATTTTATGTAATGCGTGGCTCGTTTTGCTTAAAATTCAAGAACAATGCCAACCTAAGCAGCAAAATAAAATTAAAGACAAACGAAAGCGAAGAAATTTCAAATCAATACAAAAAATAAATTTTGTATTGATTCAAAGCGATGAAATTTAGTAATTTTCCTGTGTGAGCAAGCAAAGTTGCACCTATTCCGAAATTATAAAGCGTTGTTGCTCTGCACAAGCAATTGAAAAAATTTTAGGCAGTCGTTTAAGTGGAAAAAAAACGCTTACAATTTTACGTTACTGCAAAAGCAGTAAAAGGCTGTTGTTACTCATGTTAACAGAAACATAAGGAATCAAACAGCTTCACACTTAGTCCTTAAAATAATCACCAAAGTGTAATTATTGGGAAGCACTGCCTAAGTGCCTAATTTAATAATTGGGGAGAGTCTCTTTGTTCCTCAAACGGCCTTAACGCTCATCTGTTACATGCCTCGCAATTTCACAGCAAAATCTCACCCACATGTAAGTGAGAGTGACATGCCTGAACAAGGGTTTAGCAAGGAGGGGATGCGTTTGCAAAGAACTGTCGAAGCGTTGATTGCAGCCTAGTTGAGAGCGCCAGAGTTGGGCGACAAATAACAATCACTCGTAATTTTGTTTGAATATTTTTGGGCAAAAATAAAAAGGGTACTAAAATTTTTTCATTGGCACCACAAGATTAGCTAGCACTGTCTGTCAGTCAGATAAAATAAATAATTCTAACTTTCTTCTCGAGTAAAAAAAGATGCTGAGCGTCTATGGTCGGCAGGCTGCTTTACTGAGCGGGTGAAGCCTGGACCTAGTGGTGTGATCCGGAGATGAACACACTCTTATATAGTAATGTGTTGAAACAAATATAGAGACTAAGAGGAACTTTCCTTCGTAATATTGAAAGCTCCAGAGGCGCGACAAAAAAGTAACATAATTAAAGTCAGACGTAATGTTTGATTGATCAATCAAACTAATAGTTTGCATTTGCATAATCTGCATCAATGACAGCCGCATACATTGTCTGCATCAATGACATTGTCTGCATCAATGACAGCCGCATACAGAATTCACAAAATTTTCAATTGTGAAAAAACAGCCGTTGTGACGTAATGGTTAACATAGAAGTGTTTCTTTTTGCCAAATTATTTATAAAGTTAATTGATAACTCGCAAACTTAGCGAGTTAGAGACTTAAAAAATTTTATCAGACCTGGAACACCGTCTTAGAATAAAAATATCAATTTTTACAAAAAGGAACATTTGAAGATGTTCCCATGACGGGAGTGCAGTGGTCGGCAACAACCGGTCCGTGAAGAGTAAGTTACCGCGCCGTATTTCTCCTCGTTAAATACTTTGGAATATATTTGTAACATCTTGTGATGAAATAGATCCAGTTTACAGGAAGTGCAACAATAATATTCAGCTTTGTTGCAGCAACCACGCAAATATATCATCAATTAACAATAAACATTTAAATTTGCTGTCGTTCCCCAATGCAGCAGACTTACATTTTCATTGCTAAACACTTGTGTTTTTAAAAGCCGGTCCCCGAAAATTTCTTTGCTCTCAGTTGCCGGTCTGCATTATGAAAAAAGGTTGACGACCCCTGCTCCATAGTTCCTTGGAAATTTCTACAAGCAAATACATGTAAATTTTCATGCTAAAAAACAGCGATATTTTGCTTTGGAGTCAACTTTTGCTTGTCTGATTTTTATTCTTTTATTTAAGATTAAAATTATTCTTTTTTTAAAATTTAAATTATTTAAAATTTAAAATTATTTAAAATTATTTAAAATTTAAAATTATTCTTTTATTTAAAAAAAATCTTTCCATTTTTTTATTTCAAGTATATAAAAAAGAACGTAAACAAGGTCAAAGACTTCAAAAAAGCCTTGAAAAAAGCAACTGACGCCATTAGTAGCCTAATAAGTTTGGTTGTATATGGTGCGGTTATCATTCTCTCTAGAGCGGTTTCAAACAATCGTGATTATCGCACACGCTATTTCTCAGTACAAAATGCGATAAAAAAAATAATAATTAGGCACAATCGATTTGGCAATTGATTAGATTTGATTTTGGAGTTGATTTGACGCCAGAATTGATTTGACAAGCTAAGTTTGGCAAACATTTTATCATTTTAGGAGTGCAGAAATGAAGTCGTTTTGATCGGTCTGAATGGCAGGTATCGTTACCTCTAACCTAACCCCATTATTGGACTCAATCAGTAGGGTATCTTTTCCCATAAGACAACAAACTTTTGGTCGGTTGCTAATTTTGCTTAACTGTTATTGTGTGTGAAATATTGCATTCCATAGTTATAATGACATAGAACACTTTAGTTTTTCATAACCACTTCGTACTACCGATGAGTTAATTTATTGATTTTGACGTTTCGCTTCCCAAACTGGGAACCCTCTTCAGAACAATTTTCGGCAGTGCTGCCTTTGCAGTTACAAAAAAGGTAAATGATTTGCAAACAATAGTTACAAAAAATAAATAATTATTTATCTTTTTGTAACTGCAAAGGCAGCACTGTCTAAAATTGTTCTGAAGAAGCTTTCCGGTTTGAGAAGCGAAACGTCAAAATCAATAAATAAACTCATCGGCAGTACGAAGTGGTTATGAATAACTATCCCAATGAACGCAACGCGTCCGTTATTTTCACACTTTAGTTTGCCAAAAGTTTATGATCTACACACGCGAAAAAAATGTGTCTTGCATTTTGCTCCATTTATTATTTGTAATTACCGACACCAAATGATATTTTGGGTTGTCATTCCTCAGAACTGTTGGCTAAGATGATCTGATGATAACGTATATTATGCAAAACACAAGTCATAACCGAATATTCCTACCACTCGCATATGAAACAACAATAATGCTGTTTCGTGATCGTTTCTTGAATGAAGCGTGAACAGTACGTTGCAAAAACGCCGTATTACTTAAAAACTCTCCCAACTAACGACATTACATCACTTACAGCAAGTAGGTGTAACAATAACCGACCACGTTGCCATGGCCGCTCCGGTGTCTGTGCACGTGTTGATAAGTCCGCCAGCTGGGATGAGATCACCTTTCAGGCAATATTCAAATACCGGGATGTCCCCGGCAAGGAACTGTGCATTAAGAGCATTGGCTGGTATGGTCACCGCATTTTTTATTTGACAGTAAAACATACTGTAATAAAATTCGAATGTTTTCGGCCTAAAGCAGTTAAGCCCTCGTCAGGATAACATATCTGAATAAAATAGTTTTAGATATGGTTATAAGTAATTACAAGGCATTTATTACCATTAACAACAGTTTATGATGTAATACTACCAAACACTCACAAAAATTTGTAGTGAGTTAATTCATAACAATTTAGCCATGCAGCAGTAAGCAGGAGTGTTTTTGTGACTAGTCAAAAGTCACTTGAAATGGCCAAGGGCTCTCCCCTGGGATGCACACTGGCAAATTTCTTTCTCGGCCATTTGGAGACAGTTATTTTTAAACAGCCATCTTCAACTCATCCTAAAATGTACTTCGTTACGTGTACGATGTGCTTGCTGTTTTCGATGATGATAAATGTGATTCTTTTTTAAATGTACTTAATACTGAACATAAATGTTCTTAATCCGCCGTGTGTGGTAGACAGGCGGGCAGGTGGCAGCTTGACTCGAAGACCGAAAGGTCACTTCGCTGTCTCCTGGCCAAGGCAACTTGGTGAATAAACTGTAATTACAATTACAATTACAAAAAAAATTACAATTACAATTAAAAGTTTACAGAATAATCAAGAAAAGTCTTGAAGCACCTTGCAATTTTTGGATGTGGATATCAAAGTTAATGAGCAGTACGTAAATACTTGGGTATGGCAAAAGCCAACTAGCACTGGTCTATTTTTTAATTTTGATGCTATTTGTCCTTTAAAGTGGAAACCTGGTCTCATTATGTATTAAATGCTACACTGTGCTAAAATCATTTGCTCTAACAATAATTTATTTTTTGCGGAAGTGAATAAAATTACGATCACTATCTCTCGCTAATAATTACACTAATAATTTTTTAACAAAATACTAACGTAGTTTCTTGATTCGTTTTCATGTGCTACTACCAACTGTGATGTTGATGATAGTGATAAACATTTTGTTAAGGTCCCTTACGTTGGTGCAGCTTCTAAGCAATTCGTAAAACAACTTTCTGAGCTGGTTAAATGCAAATTTGACGTTAAGATATGTGCAGTTTATACAACATATAAAGCTGGCCGTTATTTTCAACTGAAGTCAGCTACTCCCAACACTCTGAGCTACAATGTCGTATATCAATTTGTATGTTCGTGTGATACGAATTTGTCCTATGTGGGCATGAGTTTTCGACACCTTGGAACTCGAGCACGGGAGCGTTTAAATCTAGCTGATATCAATACAAAAAGTGTTATCAAAGACCATTTATACGATTGTGACAAATGCTCTTCCACGAAACATTTAGTGGAATCTTTCAAAGTTATTAAAAAGTGTGTCACTGAGTATGATACTAAAATTCAAGAAGCTTTATTAATTAAAAAGCTGAATCCAAAGCTAAACAAACAGTTATATGCTAAAGGGACCTCATTTTTACTAAGTATTTTTTAGTGATATTTTGGTACGCATTATTATTCAGTTCTTACCTTAAACTTGCTAGCCTTGCCATTTTTTACTTCATTTTTCTCAATGTCTGACTTTTAGCAAGTCACAAAAACGCCCCTGCTTACTGCTGCATGGCTAAATTGTTATGAACTAACTCACTACAAATTTTTGTGAGTTTTTGGTAGTATTACATCATAAACTGTTGTCAAGGGTAATAAATGCCTTGTAATTATCTATAACCATATCTAAAACTATTTTATTCAGATATGTTATCCTGACGAGGGCTTAACTGCTTTAGGCCGAAAACATTCGAATTTTATTACAGTATGTTTTACTGTCAAATAAAAAACTTTAAATATGTCAATTGATTCTGCGAAGTTGCTGATACTTTCATTTCTCTGGTATTTGCTAATTACTATCAAAAACTTAACAAGAGGTAATATTTTAAACACTTTGCGCTTAAAAATAATAAAAAATTTCCCGACCGTAATGTAGAAAAAGTGCGATCTTGACCTTGGACTTGCCCATTTCCTGTCATTGGCTTTGAGACGGTCTGTCCTCGAAGGTACTTAGCCTTGGCTGCGATTTTTTTGAGGGGGGTCCTTAGCCTCAAAAGTTAGATCCTCGACTCCACCTCTGCTATTTAATGATGATTTAGAATATAATAACGATTTAAATATAGTCTTGGATATTATTTTCTCAATAAGATTTTTCAACACCATCGCAAAAGCTCCAAATACATTATTTTTTGATTAAAAACAGTAAAACTTCTGTAAACCAGTGGCATTTTTAAATGTTTTCGGCTCAGCTATGTCAATCATCATTGAAAAAGCATTATTTGAATAAAAAATGTTTTACTGGTGATGGACGTACCTAGGTCAGTAACATGCTTAAACCCTCTTTGAAACCTGGAACTAAGAATTAAACAATGATTACTACGCAGTAAATTTTTATTTTGTGTTCTCGCTCTTTGAACCGTTTTCTTAGTCCTACTGCTGGCCCCTAATATACTGTGCAGAGAAGTACGATATTGGCTAGGCATGCCTCTGCTAATTTCCGGTACCAATTCAAGTGTACGAAAGTACCACAAGACTCTGACATAATGCTGGGGTTTTCATTTGCATACTATAATCTTTTTTTATTCCCTTTTATGGTGTTACAGCCATTGTGTGATGGAGAGAATTGTCAAAATCCCGGCGCACAAGCAGCCGACCTTCTTATAGATTACTGAACGAAGTGAACTGTGTGATCATATACGTAAATCTATGTTTGATAGAAATGCTTACTGTGATTATATTGATACTTATGACAACAGACTAAATTTGCAAGATGAAAAAATAACTCCCTACTATAGGCTACTTACTGCCCATAAACATTACATTTGTCTATAACTATGACAACTTGCATTAATTTAGTAGCACGCTCTCCTTCAAACTGGATGTCATTTGTCTGTCTGAATCCCAGATAAACCAAAAAAATGTGCAACTACTGGGGTACTAGACTACTAGACTCGGGTTCGATTCCCGGTCGGGTCAAACCAAAGACTATAAAAATTGGTATTCACAACTTCCCTGCTTGACGTTCAGCATTAAAAGGGACAGTGTGAAGCCTCCACCCTGTGTGGCAGACAGGTGGACAAGGTGGCAGCTTGACTCGAAGACCGAAAGGTCCCTTCGCTGTCTCCTGGCCAAGGTAACTTGGTGAATAAAATGTAATTACAATTACAATTGAAGCACGTTGTTGCAAAAGTTGATAAATGACATTTTTCAAAAAATGTTTTTCATACATTTTAATTTATTTACTAAAACTAATTTCCCTGAGAAAAAATTGTTTTAATTTTCAATCAATTTTCAGTAATAAATAGCTTAATATGTTGCACTTGACAACAAAGCCAAATGGAAGTTTAAAACTTTAAACGCGATTTATCAGAAACAGCGAAATGCGGTTTATCAACTTTTGCCAGAACATGCTTCAATTACAATTACAATTATAAAAATAAAATTTTCTTGGTTTGAAAACTTTCAATTATTTGGCGCAAAATTCATGTGGATAAAAATTTGGACCAAATACAGACATTCTATAATGCTACAGAACGGAATAGGCTCAGCCTATTAAATTTCGGCCACAAGAATCTCGAAGGCCTTTGCCGAGCTGGTTTACTGAGCTGTCAAACTAAAAAACTCGACTTCCAGATAAACTTAAATTTATGGACCGATAACGACATAAAATACAAAATTAGGCGGCAAAATTTAATTGAAGGTTAGAAGGTTTCTTTAACAAAAAAGAATAAGAAGTATTTTGCCTCTGATCCACTTGAATGCAAAATTAAAACTGAACAGATCTGAAATAAATAAAGATCGGGAGGCCAATAGCGTTAAAGCAGGAATATAATTAGGCGTTGCCAACTTGCTAAAAAAATGAAGAATTTTGATAGTAAATTGCCAAAGGCCTTAAATGCAATTTAGTGTGAAAAGAAGTACAACGTAAAAAGGTGAAATAAAGTCGGCAACAACACAAAATGAGCATTTTTAAAATATGAAAAGAAGATCGATTCCAGATCCCGCCAACTAAGGAAAAATGAAACAAATAAAACATCGGGCGTTAACATAGTGACCCCTTGAAACGTAATCATCATGTGACGTTTCAAAATAAACAAAATGAAAGCACGTGACACCAGTAAATCCAAAATAAAACACAATGAACGTAATGAATCAGTTGAACGCTGAAGGCCACATTTAAAGAATCTTGAGACGACTTATCTTCATCGTTCAGTTACAAATTAAAACCGAAATTTCTAAACGACAAGCAGTAGTTAAACCAGTTCGATAATTTAATTGAATGTTCCGAATATATTAAGCATAAAGTCACAAACACAATAAACGTTTCACAAATTTCATACATGACAAAACAATACATGACAAAGTTTACATGGAGCACTCTTAGACAGTTCCCACAGGATGTATTCGACCTTGGGCGAAAACTGCTGCCGAGGCATTTCCTGCAATGACCAAACGAGTTATCGCGCGTCCAACTGACCGGTCAAGCCATTGCAAAATTTTAAAAGTGTTTCAAGTCGCGGTCTCCAAAGACAGACGCATCAGTTTTAAAGCATTGTGCAAGAAGCTGCTATCGTAGACATAACAAGCATCTTCTTTTGAGGTATAAGGCGGCAAAACAGTTGAGTTTTGGCTCGTACAGTTCCAGTTGAGTTGAACATTTAAAAAATTGTTCTGAAAAATCAAACAATATGGATTCAAAATAGACCTAAGGCAAAACTAATTAAAGAATCGCTTCAGCTGTGATTGATGGACGTACGTTTGGATCATTGTTACTGGCATGATTTTGAATTTCTTCTATTGTCATGAGTATTGATGACTAGGCAGATTCAGAGTTACGTACAGCAGGAAATAAAAACAAGTTTCCTAATCAGCTACTATTGGTCGCGTGGTAACGCGTTCTTCTCTGGAGTGGGAGATCTGAGGTTCGAATCTCGGGCCGGTCAAATTGAACATAGTGTTGCCAACGGTTTGCCGCCGCGGTGACAGTTCTTCAGGAGTATGCTCTCGCTGCCGTAACCAGACACAATGGGAATGCGGCAACAATTTGTTGAAAATTTTGCTCCAAATTCAGGACGAATTCAAAGTCTTTTTTCTTTGGTACGGAATTAGCTTCCGATTTCGCTTGAAGACCAAAACAAAAAAGGTCTTCACTCCAATTTGGTAGTATCTTGAACCGGATTTTGGCAATTTTGGAATTATCAGCAGCTATTTTGTCTAAACTTCCAAGACAATTTTGTTTATGAGGGTTGCAATAAATCTAGATGGGTGTCGCTAAAGTCTCGATGAGGAAACGTTAACTCTCGATGAGGGGACGCGTCCCCCTGCAATTTAAGTACTGCTTATAGTGCTGTTATTTAAAGTAACCTTACCATGCATACCTGCTTTCCAGAGCATAGCGACGTTAATATATGGTATGAAGAACTATCCAGTGAGCTAAGCATGGTCCTATTCATTGCCATAAAAGAATTACCCTGCAAAGATGAATATTATGTAAACCAAAGCATTTGCCAATCGGTTGTATTTAGCCTACAAATTATAGCGTCGTCCCAAGAACCTAACCCTTATTTTTTCACCCTCAGTCTGTACCAACGTAAGGAAAGCAGTGTCGAAAACTGTTTAACGCTGATCACTGCTTTTGTTGGAAATCCGATTCAGAGTTGGTTACGATTAACATTATATCAAAAGCGGTACAATCTTTATAAGTAGTTAAAGCGCTGCGCAAAATGCGCAATTTAATTTTTTTTAACTTCGAAAGCGCAGCACAACTTCCGCAAGGAACTTTTTGATACTATTAAAGCGTAACGCAATTTTGCAATTGCGGAACGGCATTTTGGTACCAAGTCAAAGCGTAACTTTGCCTACGCAGTTAAAATTTCCAAAGCGCTCTCCAATTACCACATTTTTGCAATTTTAGACCGAAAACGAGTAAGTAATTTGCTAAAAAAGGCCAACATTTTTCAATATTACAATTAAAATAAAACAAAATTAAGTTCAAAGTATAGAATTGAGCCAGTGTTACTCCGAAAAAAAAATTTGAAAGCGCAATAACGTCCGACAACTTTTAAAGAATTTATTCCGTTGCTCAACTTCAGCAAGGTTTCAAGATAAGAAATCAAAGTGCAGCGCAACTTTCGCTATTGGGGAGGTTGTGCTAATAAATTTCGTTTTGCTCACTTCTAACCTAAGCCATGCCCAAGTGAAATGTAAATTTACTCATTGTGACACGGCTTATAGTTATGTTTTTTAACTCCTTAGATTCCCCCATCCACTTTTTTTAGATGTTTTTCTTTTTGGAAAAGAAATAAAAACCATGCAAAAAAGGTACAGCTACAAACAAAATTGGTAACCCCATTGCTCTATACCCCTGCAATTACAAGCATAAGATGAACAATTCTCAACCATTAACAATGGCGTGCAAAACAATAAAAATCGTTTACAAGTATACGGAGGCGTAATAAAGAGGGGCTTGACAATGATTTAGTAGGCAGACCTGTGCTATCGTTAATATTTGTAAATCCCTTACAGCTTCACCAAAATAAACGACTTACCAAACCATCACGTTTAAACCAACACTCGATATGATGAAGATTCTTGTACTGAAAAAATAACATATTTTATAAATAAATAAATATATTAATGTAGTTGTATAATTTAAGATTAGCCTGTTATTAGTATTATTTTTTGTTTCTTTGAACTAAATTGCACTATGGATTTCCTAATGCTACAACTTTGTTGTCCCTTTCTTTTGTTTTTAACATTTGTGATAACCTACAGTAGATGGAAGTCAAAATTACAGAAACAACTGAAGTAAATTTCAATGATCGAGAAGCATTTTACAGGATCTAGTAACAAAAAATACTACTACAACAGGCTTGCAAAAGGTTTTTGTCTCCTTTGCAATATGCACTCCTCTGGTAGTATTACATCAGTATCAGATTAAAATTCGGCTGACCAAAAATTATTGCTACAAGATTAGAGCGAAGTAAGCTAATCAATAACTAGTCAGATACAAACCCAGCTTTCATGCCTCAACGATATATTTTTTCGGAAGGGGCTATAATTTAACAAAATTTCATAAAAAAAAATTGGTAACGAATACTCCTGGTAGTGCCAAGATCAATCTTACTTTTTTGTCAATTGTAATACTGCATTACTAACAAAGCGTTTTTCTAAACTCTTGCAAGGACAATAAAAAGAAAATGATAATTTACCCACAAAATGTTTCTCAGTCGATCAATCCAGCAACTCAGTTTTTGCATCGTAAAAAAGAGAGTAGCATCTATTCCAAGGCATTGAGATTGAACTGGAGTTACGAACAAGTACTGGTTTATTTCTACTCTTTTTGTACTGCTCGGAGATGTATTCTGCAAAAATTGTTTTAATAGAAAGTGAGTAAAACAATGCAATGGAATATTCAAGCGCTGTCGCGTTAATATAGATAAGCAAGTCTTTTTGTTCCATTCATTCTAATAATTTGAGGATTTTAATGATTATAGCATGTCGTCGAATATTAGTTTTATCATTAAGGCAGTTTAGCCGAGATCGCTGTGTATCTATTATTGGCTTGTTTGCCGTATAGTGATAAGTTTTAGTGGATATATTTTACTTGGAAAAATTTTGTTTCTTTTCGATCTTAAATAGATAGTTGTTTAATTTAAGACTAGCGTTCTCCTTTCTGTAATTCAAAAAGCTAACGGAACTATCAACTGTCATTTTCGATTCGTCAATTAGCATCTTCGTCGTTCTTTGGTTTAAGTCGATGTGAACTTTTCTGAAGATTAAAGACTGAACTCTAGCCAAGTATCAGTATCGCGACAATAATATTATTTGTTTAGCTATTTATTTTTATTTTTTTGCGAAACCACATAGCACTTTGCATTAGAAATTCGTGGTGTGCCAGGTAAGCTTTTCTTGAGTTTTGATTTTTAATTACTACAACTTGTCTTAATCAATATGACAACATACGAGCAATGCAATGGCAATTAGCAACGCAATGATAAAAGCTCGTACATGCAATGGCAATTAGGAACATGAACATCATAGTTAAGCGTGCACAAAAAGCAGTGAACTTAAAAGTGACTAATAAAAAATCCCTGAAAAAATGGTTTCTCAATTATTAGTACCAATTTTTGGTATATTAGGTTTGACATTTCAGTATTTTTACTCACAAAGATTCAGACTCAACTTTATTTTTGTCACAGAATTTACAAAATTCAACCAATTTTCAAGTATATAGTATCATAGTTTGACTGGAAGCTACTACATAAGAGGTCAGTAACTTTATTAGGTCAGTAACTTTATTAGTAGTAAAGTTACTGACCGAATTAAGTTACTTATTAGGACAGTAATTTATTGAGTCAGTAACTTTATTAGTAGGCAGCGCAAAAAGTCAATAAGAGATCGGTAACTTTATTAAAGCACGTCATTTATAGTATGATGTACAGTTATTGCATATGCCACCATTATTCAGTATTATCAAAATAAAGAGTTTTAATTGTAATTGAATCTTATTCAGCATGTTGCTTTGGCCAGGAGACAGCGAAGGGACCGTTTGTTCTTCGAGTCAAGCTGCCACCTGCCCACCTGTTTACCACACACGGAGGAGACTTACTTAATTCACACTGTCCCATCGATTGCTGAACGTCAAGATGGGAAGTTGTGAATACCAATTTTTATAGTCTTTTTAGTCTACCGTTTTAGTAGCAGACGCTCTATCCACTCGATCACAGATCGAGTATGCCAATAATTACGTTTTTATGCATTGGAACAAAGCATTCTGCATAGCCTCTTTGTTTAGTAGACTACAAAAAGATGCGCGGAGAAATAGAGAAGAGCATTGAAGAAAAAAAGGTTGCTCTTGTTGTGAAGGTTATTTGCCTTCACGCGTATTCGACTAAATTGATTGGACATAATCCTAGAACAAGTGAACCACCAAGATAAAGTCACGCTGATTTGAAACCGGCCTGTTTTAGAACAAGTAAACCGTGAAGAAAAAAGACAAAATTGTAAGTTTCCAGTCTACTAATAAAGAGTTTATTTTCTTACCACATCAACATTACTCAGTCGCCATAGAGTCGGTTTAGCGTTTGAATGGTTGTTGACTTCCTGTTAGATTTCAGCTCTGGCAATGTTCTCTTGTTTCTGTGAGAAATGACATTTTGCGCATGATTACCGCTGGAGCCAAGCATCGGTTTACTTTTTGCAGAGGCCCATCTTGACAAACAACTTGCAAACACAACTCAAAAAAGTGCTCTGCGTTGGTCAGAGGTGGGCACTTGCGCCGCAATGATTGCGGCGCAACAATTTGACTTGGGATAGCGCTTGCGCCTCAATTATTTTTAAACGGTTGCGCTGACGCTTGCACCGCAAGTAAACCAAAACCTCTCAAATCTCAAAAGTTCTTCGATTTTTAGTAGTTAATACTGGCTCTATTCTTATTGGCCCTCTTTGAAAATTTTTCTGCCAACGCCCTTGCCTGGGTAGGCATGTAACCTGGATTTTGCTAAAGGGAAAGAACTTAAACCAAAACTTAAAAAATTTTCCAAAATTGTCTAACTTGGAAGACGTGGTGAGCAAACTTGTTTAGGCTAAACGTATCACAGACTGGGGTATGGGGGCCGGCCGCAGGGGGATTTTTTGTAATTTTTTTGGGAATTTTTATACCATTTGGGTCATATTTTGCTCGTTTTTAGAGCCATTTGAAGTAACTAAATGTTTAAGATTTGAAAGCCACTTGAAAAAATCGAACTGGTGAGTCTTCCCTTTACTTACAGATCAAGTCCAAGACACGTTAAAATCTTGAATTTGGGGGTTAAATTTAGTAAGTGACTTGGCATAGGCGGAAGAAGCAAGGTACATTGCCTCCTGCAATATTTTCAGCGGTAAATCATAACTCGAGTAGCTTTCGAGATTTTTGTTTTGTTATAAAAACAAGCGCGTTTAAAAGTATATGTTTGACTAGGGGGCCCAGGCCCCCTCAATTCAAATTCAATACTTTGTTCAGTAAGCATTTTGCCTAGATAATTTATTTTTTGTCAAAAGTATTTTATCGCTAAAACTGGCGAGGTGGATTATGACTTTAAATTGGTGCAATAAATGGTTACTAAATAGTCATGTTATTGCATTAAGTTTAGAAAATGATTAGATAAGGGCCTAAGGTTGCTACTTTTAGAACAAAAATCTTGAATTTCTTCCCGGTTATACATTTAAATTGGATGGCAAAGGTTTGATTTGCAGGGGCCTAAGCCACTTAGTCGTCAATATTAATATTAGTCTGCTGTACTCGTATTATACTGTAGTGTACGCGGAAAAGCTAAAAGAAACTAAAACAACATAAGGCTTTGATGTTATTATTTTTATTATTGGTGGCATTTCCATTGGGGGGGGGACGGGGTTTTGCCTTCCAGTGGTTACGCCTATGACGCGGTAGGAGATTCATAAAAACCTCGTCAAGGGAAATTCCATCTTGCAAAACTTTCATTGGATTTGCAGCAGGGGTCTTCTTTCGCTGAAACGTTTCTCTCTAAAATATTTTTTGCAGATTTTTCAGAAAAAAAATCAAATCAAGTTATTTAAAAATTGGTTTTAAAGCCAATTTTTCTTTTTTCTTCATTGCCCGCTTTTTCGTGAGAGTTGCGGGGGCAGCAGCTCGAGATTTAGCCGCCACACTTCATGGTCTTCCATCACCTCCATCATTTAGCTTGGGTGAAGTCCCAAGCGGTTCCATTTTTGTAATTGTCTTTCTAGAAATATCTTACTCGTTTCTAAAAAATCTTAAGCTTGCTTTGGCATTAAACGCGTTGCTTGCAACAGTCCGAGTTTTTTACGGTAATTCAAAAACAAGAAACAACAAAGACTATTAATTACAACTTTTTTGCTAGTCCGGGAAAACTTGAAAGATATTGCAAACAGGAGTGAGAGCATTGATATAACTAAAGTATACTGCAATATAGCTCTTATAAATAAATCTTGGATGGGTTCACTTTCTTTAAACAAAAAGCAAGACGATTTTTTTAGCGTGCTCTACTCGTTACAGAGTGATACTAATTGCTCCAGAAGCACAAAATACGTATCGAAGCTTGTAAAGAATTTCCTTAACAAGCCTTTAGAAAAAAAAACAAAAAACAGTGACTGCGAACTCCGAAGTCGTTTGCTTACCACTACATGATGGCTTTATTTGGGAATTTTTAAACACCCGGTTTTTTTTTGGTGTAGGTGTTGAGAGTATGTTTTCGTTAGCTATAAAGATGTTCTTCGCCCAAAGAGGTTAATTAATCAATCAATCAATCAATCAATCAATCAAACAAGTTTATTTGTTCGTACATCGTTAAGCGATGCACATTTTCAAATCCTTGTGTTTTTTAAAGGAAAACCATAATCTTTTGTTTCCTAATTTGGTAGCGTGCATAAATTGTTTTGAATATTGGTTTTGTACTGAGTAGCCCAGCGCAATTTGAGCAGTGAGTCAATAAGAATTATACTTTTCAAAACGTCACATTTGCACTTGCGGTTGCGCTTGCGGCGCAATTATTCTTTTAGACTTGCGGAAACGCTTGCGGCGCAAGAATTTCAGAGTAGTTGCGCATGCGCTTGCGGCACAACTTTTATCACTTGCGCTGCCCACCTCTGGAGTTGGTATGATTAGGGGGTTGTAGAGCGCCTGGTTTGTACGTATGAAGGAACGTAGAGCACCTTTTTCGGGGCTTTGTTTGTAAGTCTTTTTCGTCGAACTGGGCCACGGTGGCCCTAGTCCTGGACCCTAATGTAAATAGTCGTTAACTGTTAACAAAATCGTTAACAAAATCCTGGACCCTAATGGAAGTAAATAGTCGTTAAGTGTTCGTTCCAAAGAAACCAGTTAACATTGCCAGTTCGAGAATATTCACTCGTAAAAAAATGAAAACTGCAACTCACTTTTAGATTTCGAACTTTATTGCTTTTCAAATTCTTCAGCGTACCATCAAGCTGTAGCAGAAGAGATTTAGTGCTGTGGTTGATGTGAGGTGTGCATGGCGTTGAATCCCTTTTTTGGATAATGTGTCTACTTTCAACCGTCATTGAATGAGCAAATATCACCAGTGTGACGTAGCAAATTAGCAGCAAAGATTTTAGGACCATGGTCATTCTAGAGGGTTATTAAAATTGTGTACCAAAGAACTGTCAAAAATACAACTAAAAAAACTGTGTAAATTGTATGCTAAAAGGAATATACTGTATAATGGTTGTTCTGCAGGCTGAATTACCGTATATCACTGAATGTTTTTTGTTTTTTTGTTTTTGAAAACAATGGCAATGAAAATGCTGTTTTCAATTGTCTAGATCAGAGGTCACCAAACTACGGCCCGTTGGCCGGATCCAACCCACGCAGGCCTGGCGCCACAGAAAGGCATTCCGGGGCCGTGCCCTCCCCCGCAAATCACTGCTTGTGCCCCCCCAAGCGAGGATTGTGCCTGAAAGAATTTAACAGGCTCGGTGCTACTGGAGTGCAATTCGAGGCCTGATTCTCCCAAAATACTGGTTACCACTTCAGAATTCGTGAGTAAGAACTATTTTTTCGAAGATTTTGCGAAAAAGATCGTTTGTTTTTCTGGTTTCACCCAAGAATTTATCAAAATTCGAGTAGTTCGTGAGATGAAGACATTTTTTTTATTTTCACCTCAGATTTTGTTGAATTTCGCGATGAACACCTTATTTTTTTGGTCCACGCTTTCGAATTCAAAGAAATAAAGTTTTCGTGCCCGTGCCCCCCCCCAAAAAAAATCTTGTTTATGCCCCCCCTCTCCTCCCCCTTCCAGTCACGCCATCCACGAGCTCATTTTATTCGGTTCGCCACATTTTGCAGAAATAAAAACAAAATACAACTATTGTGAAAAAAAATCAAATACTGACCATAAAATGTAAAAACTAAAAGCAATCTAAAACCCCCTACAGCCTATAAAAACTAAGGGTAATCTAAAACCCCCTACAGGTTTTAGATTACTTTTAGTTTTTGCATTTTATGGTCTGTATTTGATTATTTTGTTAATTGCTCTGAGATATCATCGAGCGCTTTTTGAAAGCACCTACCTTTTTTACACTATTGAGAAAAAAGTTACTTGGTTTTTTGTAAAAGATTGACTTGTTGTTGGTGGTGGAGTTTTATTTTTGTAGAGAAAGACATTAGACACATTTAATAAATTTGAAATTTAAATGTTGAGTTACAAGCAATCTACTAACGTTATTACAGCTACTATGACGTGATTAAAATACCATTAAAATACCATCACAAACGTGATTAAAATACCATTGTTTTATCATCATTAGTGCAACATCTGCGTTTTTAAACTGACCATAGCAGACTTTTTGCAGCTTTAGCTCGATGATTGGGACAATATCTGTACCGTATAATTATTCTGTACACTTTAAAAGACTTCTAAAAAAAAGCATTTTTTGAATGTCGAGTGTTTAATGAAAAATGGGAAAACAGTATTTTTTGTAGGAGCCAGTAATGGTGCAGCTAGTTGTTTGATTTGTAATAAAAATGTTGCTGTTTCAAATGGTACAATCTTGTCGGCACTACGAAACCAAACACCGTATTCAAAGTTGATGCGGGAAAGCTACACTTTTAAAAGTACTTCAACCAACGAAACGTAAATAGCAGTAAATGCCAAAGAGATTTATTCACTCAGCAATTTGCTGAAAATGTATCCGTCACTCGTACAAGATATAAAATTGTGCAGAAAATAATGGGACGAGGAAAGCCCTTAACTAATGGCAGGTACATCAAAGACAGGAAACAGCAAAAAAACTGTGTCCCCCGAAAGCCAATTTGCTTGCAGATATCAGCATTTCAGCTGTGCGGATAGTCAATGAATATTCTAAATACTACGTTGCTTATACCAATTTGCACGTGCCCGCTGCTGTTAATCTCTAAATAGCCCCAGCAAAAAAAGTTTGGTGTCCCCTGGTCTAGATTATTGTATTACATGTAAGCCAAGGTTTTCGTTTTTCCTGTACAGTTTGATAGAAATAGAATAAAATTTTTTATTCAAGGTTTACAATTATTGTGCAGTATTTGAATTTTTAGCTATTTAAAGTATTAAATGGAGTAATTTAAGATTATAAAATCAAAGAAAGATAACCGCAAACTGTACCCACACACAAAACAGTGTGAATCCCCTCAAGGAATATTTTTTGCTATACCTGATTCAAAACTTTGGATACAAATTTTATAGATAATAGACTCTTTTAAATCTGTGACTGTTAAACGAATTTGTTTTTATTTTATTTTGTTTTTTTCGATACCCTGAGACTACACTAGCCTTATACAAATGCTTCAGATGTTTCATTTCGTAACATTATGCGTTTCAAGTGTTTGATTTCAAGCATATTCCCAGAGCTAATGAGATGTATTTTTTGGTTCTTTGTTGTTTTTTTGTGTGTGTGTTGTTTTTTTTTTGTTTTTTTTTGTCCTATTTACGTTGACTTGTGAACTTAGAGCCTAATTTCTTGAATTAATTACGGAGAGCTTAAATTGTTTTTTGATTATGTGGGTGTATTTGATTAATTGAGCTTGGCTCCTTCGCAATTCCCACGGTGTGGGACTTTGGTGTGCACTTTATATAGCTCATGCTGCAATATTTTGCAGCTGATGTTGTGTACTTGAATTTATTATGCCAAAATAAACAATTTATCTAATCCACCTTACAAATCTTTAGCCGCTAGATGGCAGCAGAGATTAACAAACTCAAATTCTCTGATTTGGGATCAAAATCCTCTGCATTGTGTCGACTCCTCTTCACACTGATGATGAAGTCAGTTGACTTCGAAACACGGGAATGCTCCCGCGATAGGGGGCTCTGCCTCATCTGCGTCACTAGGAGTTGAAATGATTACCCATTTCGACGTGGAGACAGCATTAAGGTGTTGTCAAATGAAAAAGGATTGTAAGACGTGATGTCTCTGTGAACTATTAAATTAGCTCTGCCTATTTCACTTCAGGAATAATTTAACTTGTTAAACTCAAATTATTTTCGCTCTAAGCAGTAGTTTTTTCAAGGTTTATGAAATGTAGTTTGAAATCAGTTTTCTAATTCCCAAATTGCTTTGACAATGTTTATTTGTAGTGGAGAGTTGACTACTGGCATAACCAATTTGTTTGAGTAACATGCGGTTCATATTTTACAACCAGGCATTTGCTATTACCGGTACTGCATTTGGGTCTTTGATTTAGGATTTAAACGCTATTTCTGGGCTGCTAAGGGTCCTTTTTTGGTTTCGAAGCTGGATGTCAATTGAAATGCAAACTTAAGCAATATTTTTTTAAGTGTCCCACAATAAAGCAAATAAGAAAAAAAAACATTATTATGCAGTATATTGGCAACATATCCTCAATAAGATATTTAGATGAAAAAATATACAGTATATGTATGCATATAATTATTATAAGGTCAGCCTAAACAAAATCCAACTAAAAACATAAAAACGTTTAATATAATTATTTTTTTAATGTTTTTTCTTCGTTACTGCTGTATTATGCTCACATAATTTATAGAATGCTAAACAAGCATATAAATTTGGGGTAGATTTAGCCAATGTTACAGTCACTGCTCCACCCGATGACATCATATATCCAGCAAACGAAAACCAACAAACAAAACTCAACTTCATCAGGATAACTTCAACGCCAACTGAAGCAGATATAAACGTTTTTTTCTACTACAGGGCAGTTAAATTTTAACCTTATAACTAAATATTATAGAGGGGTGCTCAGCAGAGGGGTACCTGATAAAGGTGTGCTTGGCATAGGGATGCCCAGTAGCAACACGCACAATTGCACAGGTACTAAATTTTGTTTAGTTGTAGCAGGTTGATGCCAGGCTAAGCAGCAGCCGGGCTGTCCCTAGCCCGCCTTGGTGACCACTTCTTTTTGGGTTGATACAAACTTGCGATTGCCGATCGCTGGACCTGTGGTAAAGAAATTTCCTCGCTTGCAAAAATAACAAGTATTTTTTAAATAGCACTACCGAACGAAATACTTTCTAAAGGCAAGTAGTTATTTTAACACGAGCGTGTTAATCTCAGCAAGCTAGGTAACGTCATTCTCGTTAGCTAAGTTGCTTGGAGTGATTGCGAAACTTAGTCCGAGTACAAAACCGTCACATTTTTTTCGCTAACTGAAAGAAGTACTCTTTAAACTTGTAAGAAATTTTTTTCTTTCAGAAATTTGATGGCGAAGTGCTGAAAACTTTAACAAACCGAATTATCGCAGAAAATTACTTAAAATATTCACCATGGCCCACTTGATAGAACGAGTTAGCGAGCTTCTAAAGGCCATTTTCGCTCGCTAAAAGGCGTTAACAAGCAAAAAACTTCGTAGACAAAATGCTATTTCCCAACCGTCAATCCTAACATACGCTAAAAATGCTCCCTCGAATTTCTCAACGAGATGTTACGTTAGTACTAATAAATACTTCATTGTGACGTCAGATGCATTTCTACTTCACAATAATGCGTTCAAGCGCATAGTGTCTGTATGACGGTATATACTGCAATTGTTATGGAAAAAGATACTATGGGCCATGCGCTAGTATTCTAAGCTAGCAAAATCCTCCATTGATAATGATTAGTTAATGAACGACAGAGTTTAATTATATTTTTGAATCAATGTAAAAAAAAAAGAACAACTTTACTATACCACAATTGTTTAAATGACTTGAAGCGCTCCGGTGGTTGTTGGTCGGTATACGTTTATGTTAACAGCAACAATAAGTTTCAAATTTTTTTAAAAGTGAAGTAAACCGTTTTTTCTTAGAACCAGTAACTCTAGAGTTGAGACTGGCTGTTTTTCATTTTTTGCCGATTTTCAGCCTTATTTGTTCTTGATCTTTTTAAAAATTTTTAGAGCATCGATGTAAATTTTAGCGAGTTTATTTGCAACAGTATTTAATTTCCTATTCTCTTCGCCTGAGCAAAGGCTTTTTTCCTGCTTTGCAGCATTGTAAAATTTTTTATGCTGTCGTTCAGCTTGAAAAAACAAGCTTTTTTCGAACGACTGCGAAAAAAAATCCTAAACATCGCTCTATACTCTTGGAATAGTTGCAATTTTGCTTGCAAACAAATGAAAATCACTAAAATTTGACCGTTTGGAATGAGTACAAAATTTAGTTTCTTTTCTTTAAGTTGAATTTTTTTTCGTTTGCTTTTGGTTTATTTTGCTGCCGAGGCTAGCATTGTTTCTAATTTGTTCTTAAATTTTAAGCAAAAACAAGTTTCATGTTCTTAGAAAGTTGTGTTTATAAAAAGAGAGTATTTTATTTTTGTCAACTGGCGTTACTCAATATTTTTTTATCAGTCGATACAGCGAACGGTTCTCAATGCAATTCACTTTCTTCTTAGAAGTCGAATAGCAAAGATGAGGACCATTGTTAAGTAATTTTCAACAAGAATTTGCTTGTTTTTAAAAATTTGTCATTAAATTTCTGACCAAAGAAAATGCCTCGTACGCTTTAAAGAGTGCTTCCAAATCTTCGTTAAGTTGGCGAGGAAAACGAGACGTTTTTTTTTACTCCTTATCGATCCATGCAACAATGCGAGCGAGGAAATTTCTGTCATGTGGGTCCATGTTTGCTATTAGAGTGGAAAGAAGAAAGCGAATTGAATTGAGAACACTTTGCAGTATGAGTAGCACCAGTTGCCAAAACTAGCAATACACACTTTTTTTGGAAGAACAATTTTATAAGTAATACATGGCTTGTTTTGCTTAAAATTCAAGAACAATGCCAACCTTAGCCGCAAAATGAAATTAAGGACAAACGAAAGCGAAGAAATTTCAAATCAATACAAAAAATAAATTTTGCACTGATTCAAAGCGATGAAATTTTAGTGATTTTCCTGTGTTTGCAAACAAAGTAGCACCTATTCCGAAATTATAAAGTGTTGTTGCTCTGCACAAGCAATTGAAAATTTTTTTGGCAGTCGTTCAAGTTGAAAAAAAACGCTTACAATTTTACGTTACTGCAAAAGCAATAAAAGACTGTTACTCATGTTGACAGGAACATAAGGAATCAAACAGCTTCACACTTAGTTCTTAAAATAATCAGCAAAGTGTAATTATTGGCAAGCATTGCCTAAGTACCTAATTTAATAATTGGGGAGGGTCTCTTCGTTCGTCTGATGGCTTTAACGCTCATCTGTTAGTTGCCTTGCAATTTCACAGCAAAATCTCACCCAAAATAAAGTGATGGTGACATGCCTGGACAAGGGTTTAGCCTGGAGGGGATGCGTTTGCAGAGAACTGTCGAAGCGTTGACTGCAGCCTAGTTGAGAGCGCCAGAGTTGGGCGACAAATAATAATCAATCGTAATTTTGTTTGATTATTTTTGGGCGAAAATAAAAAAGGTACTAAAATTTTTGTCATTGGCACCACAAGATTAGCTAGCAATGTCTGTCAGTCAAGTGAAATAAATAATTCTACGTGATTTCATATTTGCTTTTAAACAACTGACTTTATTATAACATTTTTAGGCTACCAGCTGCTAACTTTCTTCTCCAGTAAGAAAAGATGTTGAGCGTCTATTGTCGGCAGCCTGCTTTACTGAGCGGGTGAAGCCTGGATCTAGTGGTGTGATCCGGAGATGAACACACTCTTATAGCTTGGTGAACGGAAATAGTAATGTGTTGAAACAAATATTGAGACTAAGAGGAACTTTTATTCGCAATATTGGAAGCTCCAGAGGCGAGACAAAAAAGTAACATAATTAAAGTCAGACAAAATAAAAAACATCAATCATGCATGCAGTGCATCAAACCACATCTTAATGCTCTGTATTGATTTACCAAATCGCACTGCAAGAACAGCTCTTCGTTAAGGATACGCAATATTGAGCTCAGTCGCAATGGCTCGCATTTAGTTAAACGTTGCGGTTTGTTGAGTGCGCAGCCAATAGAGATTAGACTCCCCAAAATTTAATGCAAGCTTGTTGAAGATACTTTTAAAAATTTAATTTGAATTTTTTAACTAACGCAGTTATTGCAAACACCTAAACAACAACAACAAAAGCACCTTACTTTTCCCAAACATAACAAATAAAAATTGTCATATTCGCTAACCAAAAAAAGTTTTACAATCTGATGCGAAAGGTTGTCTTGAAATGAAATCTCGCAAAAAGAAATAGCCCCCTTCCCCCCCGATTGGCTGCACGTGGAAGTGCGGTAGAAAATGGATTGATCGCCGGAGGGTAAACCGGATGGTTTGAAAAGTCCCAAATTTACGCTGAGGTTTGAAGCGAGACTCTGGCTGAGTTTTGATTCAGGCTGCAAATGACAAGTTAAAATGTGGTGCATGCATGTAGTCGTGTTACTTAAGTAGTTTTGGTATATCGCTTAGTTTTTTGCGCCTTCCTTACGTCTTTGACGTGAAAATAAAAAATAAATAAAATGCTTCTTCAAGTTGAATTTTGAAATGCTCGCTCACTTGGGGCTTCGCATGAAACTCAGTCGGCAACGTGGCCGAGAGGGTAAAGGCATGGTTTTTACGGCGATCCTAATTGTATGATTTGGGTTCAACCCGCACCCTGGTCACGTTGTTGCGTTCTTGGACAAGATGCTATACGATGATGATATCTGCTAGGTGGCTTCGAGCAAGCAACAAATCCAGCGGACAAGAATTCGAAGAAATCCACAGGAACATTGGATCACTCGAAACTTTTTAGCAGATGCGGATTCCTCCAATCAACCACGAAGTATAGTCAAGGCAACAAAAAGTCCGCGTACCTTCCAATAATTTGCTATTACAAAAGTAATAGTTACTTACGTGCTTGAAAACGAATGAAAAATAATAATTAATCATGAGAGAAAATTTTAAGGATTACCCTTAGAGGACAGATTTATTTTCTAAAAGTCAATTATTATTTTTGATTCGTTTTCAAGCCCGAAAGAAACTTACACATTTGCTATTGCAAAAGCATAAACTTATACTTTTAAAATTCCAAATTTGTAAGAAACTTACAGATTTGCTACTTACTGCAAAACTTATAGTTTCTGACGCGCTTGAAACGAATTGAAAATAATAATTAACCTAGAGATGAAATTGTCGAAATGTGATTGGATGGTATTTTGAGAAGCGAATTCAGCAATTGCATTGAAACAGGAATTAAAATTGCAACAAAAAACATGAAACATGAATCAAAATTGCTACAAAAAACAAAAATAAGTTCACAGTTTTCGGTTTTTAAACAATTGAATGGTGCTCCAAATTATTTCCCGGCATAAGTTCACGTAAGCCTATTTTTTCCGAAGATTTGATTAATTTACCTAGTTAGCGTGAGCATTAATAAGGGTATGGAAAAAATGTCTGAATTTGGCAGCGTGTTGAGAAAAGTGGTCCGGCTCAGCCACAGGGCAATTTTTGCTATTTTTAGAAAAAAAATAGCAATTTAGCGCAATTCGAATCAAATTTCGTACCATTTTAATGCCATTTGAAAAACTTAAAATAGCTAAGATTTGAAATTCAGTTCAAGGATTAAATTGCCCAGTCCCTCCAGCAAGCTCCCTTTTGCTCACAAGTTAAGTCAAAAACATGTTTAAACGCTTAAAATTTTTGGTTAAACTTTTTAGTGACTTGGCAGAGGGGAGAGGGGGGACGAAGACCAAAAGCCACCTCCTCCCCCAGCTGGTTGCTCCACTAATTTGTCAGCATAAGCAGCGAAAGAACATGAGTATTGCGTCATGCTGATTATGAAATTATTTCATGCCGACCCTCTTCATTATAGATACGCTTGTGACATCAAAATGCCAAAACTAATCTCTTCTGAAAAAAGTGGAAAAGTTAACCAAACTAGTTTGCTGCAAGGCCAAACAAATATTTTTTGCGCAACACCGCGCTAATGTACAAGCTACCAGTGGTGAATGGTGGGGGACGCGGGCATCTTAGACCCTCTAAATCGGGCTCTGGACGTGTTCTGTTTATTGATATACGCTCTAGTCTCAGCTATAAAGGGCTTTTTTAAATCAGTTGAATTCACATTCCATTATGCACGTTGTAAATTGTGTTTTGATCAACCAAATTAAAAGCGATGCTTGAAAGCATCATTTTTTTTCCGTATAAATTTGCTCAAAGTTTGTATAGCCTCCATCACATACTGTATGTGGTACATTTTATTCAAGAATTTTTTGCAGTAGTTATGCGCCAAGTTATTGCACGAGTTTTAGTTTTTTTAGCTAACAATCAGCGAGTGGGGGCTTCTAATTACTCAGACTACTGCCGCTTGTTTTTTCCTAGGACTTCCAGCCGCAGGCAGACCTCAACTTGATATAGTCTTTTGTAGTTTTTTTAGCTGAATCGGTCTCCAGCAAGTGCGTAACCAGGATTTTGCTAAGGATGGGCAGTGGGCACGCAAATCGTTTAATAAGAAATATGCTCTCTGGCCCATTAACGACAAAAACTTTGTAATTAAACTAACGGTTGGTTTTGATTACCCGGTCAGTCACCCAAGATAGTCTTAAATTAGTTTGGAAACTTGTTAATATCAATAGTTTGTCCAAATCAAAGGCCTCTTTGATTGACTGACCGCGCCATTATATCAACGACTAATGTGAACGACCATCGCGAAGATAGGCAGAACTTTAAAAAGTCATTTTATTGGTTTTCTTTAAGTTGTTTTGTAGATATAAATAGAAAAACGTTCTTCATTTGGCTGCGTAAATCAAGTTAAAGTACTGAAAAACAAATCAAAAACCAAATCTTTCATTATACTCGTTGTATTACGCCGCAGCGTGTAACGAGTTTGCGGGGCCCATCTGCGCGTTATTGCGCCAGGGCAGCAGTGCTTCGAACTTTCGAAGAAATGTCGCAGCGATGGCGAGTCGTTGGCAACCGTGTTTGATTTGACCGGCCCGAGATTTGAACCTCAGACCTACAGCACCAGAGACGAACGCGTTACCGTTTGACCAACTGGCCGGGGCTGATTATATTAACTGCATAATTATGTATAGTTTTTTTTTTAAATAGGAAGTGCTAATCAATCAAACTATACTTGATTATTTTAACTGCACAATTATGTATGGTTTGATTGATTAGCACTCCCTATTCAAAAACGCTCTTCATTGTCTACGTAAATCAAGCTAAAGTATCGAAAAACAACAAATTGGCAATTGCGCCTCAAAACGTTTAGCTTTTTGCTTTGCTGTTACAAGCTACGCGCTGAATAATGCATTGTCTGCATCAATGACAGCCGCATACAGAATTCACAAAATTTTCAATTGTGAAAAAACAGCCGTTGTGACGTAATAATTAACATAGAGGTGTTTCGTTTTGCCAAATTATTTATAAAGTTAATTGATAACTCGCAAGCTAAGCGAGTTAGAGACTTAAAAAATTTTATCAGACCTGGAACACCGTCTTAGAATAAAAATATCAATTTTCACAAAAGGGAACATTTAGAAATGTTCCTATGACGGGAGTGCAGTGGTCGGCAACTACCGGTCCGTGAAGAGTAAGTTACCGCGCCGTATTTCTCCTCGTTAAATACTTTGGAATATATTTGTAACATCTTGAGATGAAATAGATCCAGTTTACAGGAAGTGCAACAATAATATTCAGCTTTGTTGCAGCAACCACGCAAATATATCATCAATTAACAATAAACATTTGAATTTGCTGCCGTTCCCCATGGCAGCAGACTTACATTTTCATTGCTAAACATTTGTGTTTTTAAAAGCCGGTCCCCGAAAATTTTTTCGCTCTTAGTTGCCGGTCCGCATTATAAAAAAAAGTTACCGACCCCTGCTCCATAGTTCCTTGGAAATTTCTACAAGCACATACATGTAAATATTCATCCTAAAAAACAGCGATATTTTGCTTTGGAGTCAAGTTTTGCTTGTCTGATTTTCATTCTTTTAATAAAAAAAATCTTTTCATTCTTTTATTTCAAGTATATAAAAAAGAAGGCAAACAAGGTCAAAGACTTCAAAAAAGCCTCGAAAAAGCAAGTGACGGCATTTATTAGTAGCCTGATAAGTTTAGTTGTAAATGGTGTGTGTTCATTTTGCCGCGGTTATCATTCTCTCTAGAGCGATTTCAAACAATCGTGATTACCGCAATACCGCACACGCTATTTCTCAGTACAAAATGCGATAAAAAAAAGCCACAATTGATTTGGCAATTGATTTGATTTGATTTCAGAATTGATTTGACGTCAGAACTGATTTGACAAGCTAAGATTTGTCCAACATTTTTTCATTTTAGGAGTGCAGAAATGAAGTCGTTTTGCTGGTATCTTTACCTCTAACCTAACCCCATTATTGGACTCAATCAGTAGCGTATCTTTTCCCAATAAGACAACAAACTTTTTGTCGGTTGCTAATTTTGCTTAACTGTTGTTGCGTGTGAAATAATGCTGGCCATAGTGATTACAACAGTGTAATTTGCCAAAAGTTTATGATCTACACACGCGAAAAAAATGTGTCTTGCATTTTGCACCATTTATCTTTTTGTAATTACCCACGCCAAATGATATTTTGGGTTGCCATTCCTCAGAACTGTTGGCTAAGATGGTCTAATGATAATGTAAACTACGCAAAACACAACTCATTATCGAATATTCCTACCACGTGCATATGAAACTACAATTGCTGTCTCGTGATCGTTTCTTGAATGAAGCGAGAATAGTACGCTGCAAAAACGCCGTATTGCTTAAAAACTCTCCCAACTAACGACATTACATCGCTTACAGCAAGTACCTGTGATAGTAACCGACCACGTTGCCATGGCTGCTCTGGTGTCTGTGCACGTGTTGATAAGTCCGCCAGCTGGGATGAGATCACCTTTGCAGCAATATTCAAATACCGGTATGTCCCAGGCAAGGAACTGTGCATTAAGAACATTGGCTGGTATGGTCACCGCATTGGCTTGAGGGGCGACAGGTGTTTCACAAACTGAAAGCAACAATTAAAAATAAAGCAATAAACTGAATGTTCACAGTATTTTTTTAAGTAACAATTTATTTTCTCTTCATCATCGCGACGCTTCGCGTTGCTGGAAGTTCCTGTGTTTTGTTACGAGCAAAACTAACGTTTTTTCTACAACCAGAAGCCGAAATCGTTGTAACTTTAAAACAGCTGAAGGTTAATAAACAACTGGAAATTCAAAACTTAGATGGGACGCGCATTGAAAAACATTTGTGCAGATTTGAGGGACAATCGGTCACGTGATACGGGAATCCAAGCTAAAAAACTGAAAAGCCAATCGGAGGTTCAAACTGCTTTAGCTCGAAAACTAATTGCAGAGTAGAACAAAATTTTCGAATTTGGAACCGCTTGGGGATGTACTTTCAGCTTTTACATTTAAATTTTTTTGAATTCCGACGCTTTATTTTATCTATAAAGACTTTCGCGACGCTTCACGTCGGAAGTTTTGTTGTGTTTTTTTTTTTTTTCGAGCAAAATTAACGGTTTTTCTGCAACCAGAGGCCGTAATTGTTATAACTTTGAAACGGTTAAAAGAAGAAACCTGAAATTTTTTGTTCAAAAATTTGATGGCGAAATGCTGAAAATTTTATTCAAACCGAATTTTTGCTGAAAATTAGTTAAAATGGAATACGTATGGAAAAACCTTTTTGAGAATTTAAAACCGCCTGAGGATACAGTTCCCATAATTAAATTTTTTTAAATTTCGAAACGGTTAAAAGTAGAAATCTGAAATTTAAAATTTAGATGGGTACGTATGAAAATAAACCGTTTGTGCAAATTTGGAGGTAAATCGCTGGAACATATCAGTTAAAACTTTGCGAATTTATCGGGCCAAATGAAAACTTTTAGTTTTTAAATTTTTATGGTGTTAACATTTTGTGGTACTAAGATATTGCCACAAAGCTATTTGTCGTTTCTTAAACGAACTTTATTAATACTTGATTTTAGTCTACTACATTCATATGCACTTGTGCAGTGATGACATGATGGTTAAAGTCAGGCTGTCCACTGTCTTTTTTTTTTCATTTTTTTCACCTCTGTCGATTTCTTCATTTTTTTTCAACAAGTTTTTTTTTCATTTTTTTAAACTATTTTTACGTTTTTCAGCTTTTTGTGAAGAACTTTAACTTTAATTGTAGAATTTTTCTCAGTTGCAACTCAAGATGAATTGAAAACCATCGTTTGTGATTTATTATCTATTGTTTGGGGGGATCAAGCAAACCATAGCTTTACTTTGTTAACGAAAAAGAGGGAAGCTATTATAAGTAGCGATATTGGTAACTTCTTTTTATTTTTATGCTTATGTTTCGACAAAGGCAACATTTCTAAAGTTGTTTTTTTTAATACAAGTAGGGGCGAATCAGATTTAAACTTGTAATTTTTTATTTATTTTATGATTTACCCGCTTGTAATAAAAAGGCTAAAATTTTACCATTAGCCACCGCCCTCGTAGCCCAATTACGCAACCAGTTTAATCATGATTTTGCACTGTTATTAAAAGCGCAACAATCTTTTCAATCAGTAAAAGCGCAGCGTAAATTGCGCAATTGAATTTTTTTTAATTTCTAAAGCGCAGCGCAACTTCTGCAAGGAACTGTTTGATACTACTGAAGCGCAACGCAATTCTGCAATTGCGAAACGGCATTTTGGTACCAAGTCAAAGCGTAACTTTACCTCTGCAGTTAAAATTTCCAAAGCGCTCTCCAATTACGGTACCGCATTTTTGCTATTTTAGACCGAAAACGAGTAAGTAATTTGCTAAAGAATGCCAACATTTATCAATATTACGATTGAAATAAAACAAAATTAAGCTCAAAGTATAGAATTGCCCTAGTGTTATTCCGGAAAAAAATTTGAAAGCGCAATGACGTGCAACAACTTTTAAAAAATTTATTCCATCGCTCAATTTCCGCAAGGTTTCAAGATAAAAAATCAAAGTGCAGCGCAACTTTTGGCATTGGGGAGGTTGGGCTGATAAATTTCGTTTTGCTCACCTCTGACCTAAGCCATGGCCGAATGAAATGTAAATTTACTCTTTTGTGACATGGCTTAAAGTTATGATGAACGGAAATAGTAATGTGATGAAAGAAATAAGGTTGGGCTAAAAAAATTGCGTTTTGCTCACCTCTGACCTAAGCCATGGCCAAGTAAAATGTAAATTTACTCTTTTTTGGCACGGCTTATAGTTTAATAAACGGAAATAGTAATGTGTTGAAACAAATAAGGAAACTGATAGAAACTTTTTACTCGTAATATTGGAAGCTCCAGAAGCTACACATAACGTGACATAATTTACATTAATCATGCATGCGGTGCATTATTCCATCTTAATGCTCTATATTAATTTACCAACTCTTAAGGATAATTCAACTTAGGATTAACTTATCAAATCAGCTCTGTATTAATTTACCAAATCGTAAGGTTAAATGTTCACTTAGCACTATTTTGGTTAGGACAAAGTTTTGAAACAAGTCCTCTCGTAATTGTCTGGACAAAAATAGAATCCGTGCCGACAAGATTTCATTATATTTAAAAGGGAACTTTTATAAAAAATGACCCCTTCGTTAGCCACGTTCAGAATCACTCTTTCTGGAAATTATTTAAATCCACCATTGACTCTATTAAAAGGCGACCAATCAGAAACGTTTGGGGTTTTTATAAGTGCTTTTGCCATTCATGTAGTATCCAACATTCTCGTTATTTTACGTAAGTTGAAAGTTATTGGCCACTTCATCGCCACCCATTAAATTGTGACCAGAACATTTCAGCTGCAAAACTGAGCGCCAATCACCATTGTATATGCGCAGTGCATGATCAAAACGACTTATTCACTCCATGCCAAAACGTGACTTGCTTCATCCTAAATGGTCACTTGGTCATATTCTGACTGTTCAAAACCATGGCATAAAAAAAAGTAATTCTACAGCTATCCACTACAAGACCAAATGCAAATGAGTTATTTCATGCAAAATTGCAAATTATGTCTGCAGCTACATGCTGCATATAAAATATATCAATCAAACATTGCAAACGGTTTGTTGTTGTAGACCTCTTTGTCGAAGGTATATGCTCTAGTGAATAAGTGCAATATTCCAAACAAGTGTTGTCCACTACCAACTAACAGTAAAACGATATTTTTATAGATTGGGTGATATTTTTGTGCAAACTTTTGGTCGAATATGTTATGTAAGTAAAGCATGGTTTTGGAATTCATCTTTCTGTCTAGAACGAATATGTTATGAAAATAACGCATGGTTTTAGAATTAATTTTTCCCAGAATATCCATTTGATTTGTCAAAAAACAGTTTTCGGCACTTTGAATTCAAAACTTAATTGCAACCAGATACATTATTATATTACTCCCATTTCCACAAAATCCTCCAAGCTCTACTAGCAAAACAAAAACTTATATTTACTATCAATCAGGAGCAAAACCAGAATTTTTTCATTGGGAGGTTGCCCAAACTTAAAAATTTTCTGCATACTAAAAATGAGAATCTATAAGAAGTAAGCCCCGAGCAGCTGGAAAATTTTTGTGATTTTTCGGAAAAACTAGCGATTTTGATTCAATTTGAATGGCACGTTTGCAGAACCATTTAAAAAATTAATGCAAAGGTTTGGAAGCCTTTCGATAGAATTGAATCACCAAATTGAAGCACTTAACCACCCCTCCTACCCTCCCTTACACTAGTCAAGTCGAAAACACGTTTAAAAGGATGCACATTTGGCTTAAATTTTCTAAGTGACTTGACTAAGAGAGGGTAGTTTGAAGCCATTTTAGCTCCCTCCCTTGGTTTCGCCAGTGCTATCACCATTAATATTTACTTTAATCTTGTCCCACTTCAAACGGTGCTTTACTACATTTGCACCCGTGAAAGCGAAGAAGTTAAAACGGAAACTTTCCTTGACAATTATCGCATGGAAATTGTCAGGTAAAGCCAGCGTGTGTGTAACAAACTTTTGTTGAGGTTTGAGCAGTTTGCAAATTAACATCAAACTTTTGTTCGTTTTTTTTTCATTGACATAAATAACTAAGCAACGTTAAGTGCCATTTGATATTAATAATCAATCGCATGCTGGTTCTTTTGAACTTTACACATTTTTGCGACTGAATGATTTACAAAACTTTATATTTTCACAAAGAAAATGAACCAAAATGGTTGCATATTATTTATTTGCACAGAGTTTCAGCTACTAATTGCATTGACCTTATTTGAATGAAATTCTGATTTACAAGAAATTGAGAGTCAAAGAACATATTGCATGAGTTTGAAATCAACTAATACAAACTAAATTTTACAAAGAAACAAAAACTAAATATTTGTTAGATTCAATATTTCAATGGTTTAACTTCTTGCTTTTGTATAGATTGATGCCACACGGCTATTGCAGAAAAAAATCAAACTAATTAAATTAATTTCTGTTATTACACGAAAGATTTAACCTTTGTACATTTGCTTCTTTTTTCTTTTTTTTTTTTTCAAATACTTTATGATACCATTAGGTAGAGCAGCCCGTAATGAAAAGAAGCATCGCGTGACATCACAACTTTCTATTTCCAGGCACATACATTTTGGGGAGTTGAATTCTAACGCTGTTGTAGCGTACTCGAGTAACAAACAAACATGAGTATTGCGCAAGCAGAAAAATATATTGCTCACATCGTTAACAATCATTTCAGAATAAAAATAGCCATAACGAATCGCAAATTTGACACAATCAATTTTATATCTAGCTTTTGTTTTTATTTAACTTGTAAACAAAAGTGAAATTGGCTGCTTGTTTTCACACAAAAGTAAACAAAGCATATTTTAATGCGGTACTATCAATCGGCTCAGCTGACAATCAAACACATTGTTTTCTGAAATGAACTAATAATAGAATTCAAAATATAGTGCGCTAAAAAGTTTACAATGTAAATACTCAACTAAAAGTCGTTTGAAAGATATTGCACATGGTGAAGATTTTGCCGATATTTACAACATAATTGCAACAATAACAACACAAAAAGATCTAATCGACAGTCCCTCGGATTGTTGAAACAAAATAGTCAATTCAATGACTAGCTGTAAGGAGAATTGTAGAATCCTGAAAGCATAATCAAAACTATCCTCAACAAGCCCAAAACAAACAAAGAAAAAAGTGTTTTAGAATCGACAATTACAGCATATCCTTCCTCATCAGTGCGGCTAAGTTCATTTTCTCGGCACTATCACTCCATCACCAAGTAGTAACTGAGTGGACTTGAGATACGGATTGTATCAGCAGAGGGGCTATTACGTTCAAAAATTTGAAAAGCATGTTTTTTTTAAGCAATCTATAATTGCATTTATTTAAAAATGGCTAGTGCAACTAATGGGTGTCATTTCAAACATATTATGTTTGAAATTTATTCCTCAGCTGTCTTCGATTCTTTTTTTGTTTCAAAACGGTCAAAGATTGATCTTTTTCATAGATCTAAATTGCGATGGGATACCATCAACAGGTCAAAATTTTGCCCTTTCGATTGCAGTGAAATCGGGGTTGGTTGCTTAGGTGAAGCTGAAAGAGCATGGATTAAACAAAGTTGCCATTTTGGACCTGTTAGTGTGTCAGATATTTTTTAAAAATTGTAAAATGCTCAGTCACGTGGTGTCTACAAGGAATTTGCTAGTCTAGTTCTGCGGCTTATGGGAGAGAAATAGACAATGCTACAGCTGTTTGTGGTCCTGCTGCTTATCATAGGGCAAGATGGATGGCAAAAGGCATTTACCGTTGAACAAAATTTTTGCATTTAGACATCAGTTTCAAAAGAGCAAACACGAGATGGATTCATTGCGACGAATTTGTTTATTCGTCTGCACTCTGCACCATTTATGTGCTGACTTCTGGTTCGCGACTCCTCTGGCATCAGCTGCTCCTGCGAATGATCTGCAGAAGCTGCAATTGATAGAACTGTATGCGCATGTTCATAACAAAATTGCTAAGGTTGCAGAAAGCAAAATAATGCCACACCTATGGTACCACTGTGAAGACCTTGCAGCTCTCCCACTGTTTAGTAGCGGCACAACCAATGCAGGCAAAAAGGCTATTGTCGACGCACGGCAGAGAGAACCATTTCCAGAAGATGTTCGTTGTGTTGCTCAAACCAAGTGCTCCAAGTTCAGTGATCTCTCTCAAGCTCAGTTTATGACACAAAGATATCTGAACTTAAGCGAATCCCTTCATTATTACGGGATTTTCTCCCTAATGCAGTGGACATAAAATGGGATAAGCCCGATGACTAATTGACTATACTGCATCATGTAAAATTATCCATGCCTTAAAGGTAGTAAACGATTGAGCAGAACGAACAGTCAAGTTGGCGACGGACTTCAATGAAGCCCTTACCAAAGATTACAAACAGCGCTAGCTTTTATATCAAGTTGTTGAGCACCTTCGCAAACTTCTTCCAACAAGTGTAACGAAAGCTCAATTGACCAAAAGTAGCTACTAATTCACTAAAATTGTTTAACTTACCAAACATTGGATGAATAACTAAACATGCAATTGCGAACAGTGCGTTTATAAAAACCATTTCTAAGTTCTTAAACTTTTTAGAGCATTTATAGTTGAAATGCAGTATTTGTAAATTCAATGTTGTAGATGTTGTTATTAGTTGACTTTTCTCTGCCTTTTACGAAACCTATTCCCCATCAGCAAACTCCTCTTAACATCAACCTTTAATTGCATCGTCTAGATGATTCATAATTAGGACTGGAAGGGGTTTGAACGAAATTAACTGGAAGAAATTATGAGTTACAAAAACACAAAATATACTTAAATTTGGCAATTTTTGGAAGAATGTGAGAAGCTTTGGGAGACCACTTACTCTTGTTCGATCAGTTAAATTTTTTTACTGGGTTAGTTTTTCATCAAACCTCTCCAAATGAGAGGGTGTGGTAATTTAAAAATCCAACAAAAAAAAATTTTAGGCTCCTCTAACCTTGATGCATTATGCAGATTGTAAATTTATTCCAATCGTAGCAATAAACGATAAAGAAATAGGAAAATTAGGTAAAAATAGCTCAAAAACACTGTCAGCTAAAGAATAAAATGTAACCAAAAAACACAAAATGCAACTTTTTGTAATCTTATAACTTTGTAAATACTGTCCTTACACCTGTAAAATTTTGTTACTCCACTTTTTACATTAATTGGAGCCATCAATAAAAAGTAACTTTTGTGACCTTAAATCGCCCTACTCATTAATTATCATGAACTCGACTTTGTTAAAAGTCATAGGTATCCAAATTTTGCACCAACTCAAATTGTTTATGTGACAAAGCATTTAAAATACAAGTTGTTGACCCAAACTCTGATACTATATAATTAGGTTTTTTGAAATCTGGTTCTGGTAGCATCACATGTTTGACTACATTAAAGTTGTTGTTGCTGCCACTATTTCCAAACCATTCAAAGATATGGCACCACATCACTGCGCAGGCGGCTTTGGTTGATGGGTAGCCTACCCATAGGTGGTCGTTACAGCAGTTTCACTATTCTGCCCAGGAAAAGCATGGAAAAAAAAGATGGTAATTCACACAGAAACTCAAAACAAAAGATTTCAGATTATTTTGTTTTTTTTTAAGGCAATTCGTACAGACCTTGGCTGTTAGCTCTGGGATTTTGAACTCGATGCCTGGTACTCAACTGGTTGTTGTTTGAACCTGCCCACGGCCTACCTCAATCCCTCCAATTTGCCAGTGTGATCATTTAACCAACTTCTCATCGTTGGCGGTACGTAAAAGCATATGTGGTTGATTTCAATCTGCACAACTGCTTATACCCTATATGTATCATTAGTTTTTGTAATAATGTATGTGTTAAATGGATGACATCATCATCATGTGTCTTCTCCGAGCCGGAGGTTGACTGTCAATTACCTCACATGTCTCTATTTTAGCCTTTCTTTTGGCTGTGCCACTAGATTTCAAATTACATATTTATTTACCAAGTTGCCTTGGCCAAAAAACTGCGAAGGGACCTTTTCTGTTTACAAATCAAACTGTCACCTGTCTATCACACACCGTGGAGGCTTCACACTGCCCTCTGGAGCGGGAGGTCTGAGGCTCAAACCTGGGGCCGGTTAAATCAGACACAGTGTTGCCAACGGCTCGCCACCGTTGCAACAATTCTTCAACAGGAGCTGTGTTGCCCGGACGCAATGACGCGCAGATGGGCCACGCAAACTCATTACACTCTTCCACGTATTACAGCGAACATCATTACGAACGATTTGATTTGATTTAACATGAATTTTAAGCTTTAAAGTTCGTTCATCGGGATAAAACTTATTTAAAAAAATAAAAATATTTGAAAAATACTTGAAAAAAAGCATATTTGAAAAATCTGAGATTTTTGTTTTAAATCATCATGAATTGTTCTCGGCAGTACTTATACTGTCGTTCACACATAATATAAGATTATTCCACATTTTTAGGGTCTTCTTGTATTCATTATGATGCGTGTCCGACAAGCAAATGTGCTGGAGGAATGGCGACAGATCTTGCGCGAAATCGGAAGCAGCTGTAGAGAAATAGCAACGACTTCAAGTACAGCTGGAGGAACGTACAGCTCGCGATCCACACCAATTCAATCCCCCAAAGCTAAGCAACATACACCGATACAATCGCCCAAAGCGGAGAAAAAGAAAAACCACCGATCAGCCAAGAATCAAAATTTGCAGAACCATAAAATCATTGTTTGTTAACCCTATTTCATTTCGGGTTTGGTCCATCATATTTTACTCGAGAGAGCAAGAGTTTTTTTCTAAATTACGAAACAGGGTCCATGGGAGCACCACATTTGGCATAAAGGTTGGTGTTCACCAATATTTTTTTAAATTTGTTTTGAGGTGATAACGTCATGGTTCATGTGGGTGAAAATGAAGTCATTTATCAATGTCATAATGGACGGTTCAAATTTTGCACTTAAGTTTGTTTTGTAAATCGAAATTATAAAAATACCCAAGTCACACAAAAATGTCTTATGGCATTATTTAAGCTAAATATGGGTCAAAAATGTCCTAGTTTTGGTGAAATGGCTTCTTAGACTAGCAATTTCAAATTCTCAAAACAATTGTACCCCTTTTTTTTGTGCAAAATACGGTTAATAAATAAATGACATTTTCTTGAAAATTACTGTAGTTTTCAGCAATTTACGTAGTTTAATCACTGCAATTATTGACTAAATAATGTTTCGCATTTCAACCAATACGTCGTTTATTAGATTTTCGTTTTTCTTGTTTTGAGCAGGCTTTATTAGCACAAAATCCCGCTGTGAAAAAGATTTAATTTAGGGAAATTGTATTTTTTGCTAATACCATATGTCAGTCAATATCTTTTGCATTGTGTATTAAGTGCGACACATTCAACAAATAAAATCATATTGAAAATGAACTCCAATCTATAACAACAAATTGATTTAAGCTGCTTGTATCAACAAACTATTCAGTTGCACTAAAGGATTATTGTATTGAAATTCAAGGTCGCATATAAAATGGCTTCTCCAAGTGTACTTAAATAGGCGGTAGCCTTTATTGCTGAACAAAATCAAAACTAACAATATTAAATAGAAGAAATAACCCTAGCAAACTCTACTTGAAAGGGTAGCGAATTAACCTTGATCTAAAACGGATTTGACAATAGAAACGTAACTTTTATAACAAAGTTTGTTGCTAAATAATGTTTATTTAAAAATAGAGTTTTATAAGAAGCTATATTTAGATCCGACTTGAAATTATGTTGCTTTGCAAATAAATCTGAATCGAGATTATACAAGACGATTTGTACGTAATAGTCATAATTTCAGTGAAGAAAAACGAAAGCGAGTGTAAGTTCAGAAAAAGACAGACCATGACTTTTATTCTCTTTTTCTAAGAATATTTATCTGTGGCGGTTTTTCTTTTCCGTTTTTTGAGCAGGCAAGTAACTAACTTCAGTTCTAAAGTAAGTGATGTAGGACGACGCAGCGGGTGTTCATTATACAGGTGTAAAGAGTTGTTGGTTCAGAAAACGAAGTAAAAAATGGTGGGTGTACCGCATTTTTGGTTAAAAGTTTATAAAAAAAAGCTCACGCTTTAAAGTCCAAGTAAACTGGGCATTTGTGATGGAAGGAATACGAGCAACGTGGGCCCGATTTGATCCCTGAACTAAGCAATAAAGCATGCATCGTTTATGTCTTTAGAAAAGAAACTTTAGGCCTAATTATCTATCTTTGGAGCCAAGGAGTTTGCTCATTTTAGTGCCTGACCTTGATGAAAAACTTGGATGCAGAACCCAAATAGGGTGTAAACTTATAGTGGCAGGTTCATATGCGCATAAATAAAAAATTCACGCATTTATGAGACTTCAGTTTTTGTTTGTGTTCATTTGGAGCAAGTTAAGACATTTAGGCTGCAATAAATATGCATTTTAAATTTTTTGGTTTGATCTGCTTGGGGATCGAACCTGAGTCGACCGATTAAATAGCAGACGCTTTGGCTACAAGGCATACTGTTGTTAAAGGGTCATTCAAGTCAAGTTTTTCACTGTTGACTAAAATGTTGGGAAAGGCCAAAAACGCATTGTCACCAAATTTGAACTTTCTACGTTTTCCTGTTTTCAAGACATTAATTTTTTTTCCTACTTCAACGTTGCCATTTAGTCATTGTTGTATCAAAAAAATTAACTTTTGGAAAGCTATAGCTTATATTTACTTGAAAAACAGCCAAATTACAATTCTGAACCTTCACTTTGTCTTGAGAACTACTCTGCTGCAAAACACTAATCGAATTTGGAACATGCAGTAGCATTTTGAAATTTTTTTTCGAACTGGCAGTACTGGCAAAGTTTCTCAGGGGAAACAGCCTTTCTAAGGGAAAATGTAAGCTGTTATATCTCGTGAACGGAAGGTCGCAAAACCTCAAATTTGGTGAAATTTGTCTTAAGATCAGTCAAATTTTTATTTGAGAGAAAACCGAGCAAAAAAAGCTTGAATGCCTTTTTAATTGAATTGTCAATTCTGCACTCTGTAGGTCTTTATCTACTAGTTGAATATATTGAAGATTAGGTTTATTGATTAATTGTGAATTGAATTGTCGAAGTCTTTGGTTATTTTATGCGAAACTATGATCAATCCAAATCAAAATAACTTCTTGCACCGCAGACGAAGATTTTCGATGCCTGCAATTGCCATAGAACAGAGTTCCAAAAGTAGAGAAAGAAGTTCCAAAAGGTAAAAATGTTAAAGGAGATGTCAAATTGATTTAGCTTTATTCATTCATCAGCTAATGTATGATGCTTTTAAAAATGTTCAGCAGCTTCAAGGTGTCGGATGTAAATTTAACTACTGAAAGCTCAAGTCACCAATTCTATTACTAGTAACTTACTAGGTGTTTTAAAGGCTCCGGCCTTCAAATTTATTTTGAATCAAAATAGCTTTTTATTTAATGCGTCGATATTTTATGGCCGTGTACAGCCTGCGGCATAGAGTTGTAAATCGGGCCGGCTTTTCGGGTCGGGTTCGGGCTTAAGATTGACAAAACGTTGTGCTTGATTCAACCTTGATAATTATAATACTTGTCTTGCGTTTTTGCCTTTTAGATGCTATAAAAGTGTAATTCAAATAAATTTGCAACACAGAATGACGACTGCGTTTAAGCATCAATACCACTATTATTCCACAATTATTACACGTTGCAATTTATCAGCGATGAGTGGCTTTATTTTAATTGGACACGAACAATCACCATACACATTTTTTCAGGTCTAACCTAATTTTTTGGCCTAGTCGTGGGCTTAAATCAATTTTCGGGTTCGGGCCTGTACTTGTCAGCCCGTTTGCAACTCTGCAGCGGGATAACAAGATGATGGGGGGAGGCAATCGGCCCGGATTACACTATTCGCACCGATATGTTTTTGTCTTCACTAATCTTTTAAGACCGCCGCCTGGATAAGCGAAATCTTTTTCACTTACTTTTTGCGCGGAAAGCAAAGCTTTGGGGCGCCATAGTACTTTCTTCGCCCCATAGTGCAGATTTCTTTCAATACTGATTCAAATAGTATTTCCTTACTCCAGGAGTGTTTAAAGTCAGGTCCGCTAGGAAGTTTTATATGATCCAGGCCTTAGTCTTCACCTTTGGTTCAAGTACGATCGAATCAGCCCAGAAAACATGTCGAGAACTTTTTTGGTTCCAAAATGACTATTTTCTGGCCCAAACGGTTCCAAAATGCCCTGAAAACCATTTTTGGTTTTGGCTTTGTTTTCTGATCTAAGTGCTTTGAAAATTGACCAATGTCTTGGCTGATATTCTGGATCACAAAGTATTGCCATCAAAGAAATGATGGTTCCTGGGCACCTTTGCATGATAGCCTAATTTGGCGCTCTTTCAAAAAACTTTGAACATCCCTGGCATATAATATGTCACTTGCATATGAAAAATTATCTAGTGTTTGGCATAAATTTACTATATGTTCGTTCCGTATTTATAAAAATGAGAAAACAGGTTGCAGAAAATTTCCTGCATTAAAAAAAAAGAACAAGCCGTAATTGGAATGATAAATCATTGTATGGTTGTACCGCCGAAAATTGTTGTACAAACAACCGTGACATTGTCTTTGTCATTATACAAGGGAAATGTTTAATTTGCTAATCTAATCCAATCAAACTTTTCTACTATTTACAATTCAAAAAGAGCCATTCTTTTCTTCCTTGTGAGCAAATATTTAAAGAAGAAAACTATCTTTATACAAGGTTAGTAAATTGGCCACTCGCTGTAATTCTCGGACGTGATGTTATATTTTGTTTTCTCTTGAAGTCAATGCAAAAATAACGTTCAGAATCAAAAATTCAAAAAAATATTACGATTAAAATTGCAAATTTGAAGTTAGACATATATTCACTTTATGGCACTGAACAAAACAATCCAGTATATCAATAAATACACTGTAATTTTTATTTTTTGCTGTAGTAGGAAATATAGGACGCTCTACATTATGCGCCATGCGGTTTTAATTGTGTTTAGTTCAAGGCTGCATAATACAAATTGTTCCTGTCCCACTTGGTTTAACCTCCTTTTTTTCGTTCAAATCGCGGTTAGAGGAATGAAACAGAGTAGGAGGGGCAGATTCTATATTATTTCCCACCCCCAATTTGAACAAAATAGGAAAATTTCATCAATACTGAATTGGTCATCTGATCCCAAGTAGCAAACGTTGGAGGGCCGACAGCGGGCGGTGGGCGGCATCTTCGACGGTCCGTCAGCAGCAACCGTTCGCGAACCGCCAACGATTTGCTCATCGGCCCGCTAGCGGCTGAACAGCGGTAGCGGAAAAATGAGTCGGCGACTGAACAGCGGGTCGAAGGCAGCACGCCGACGAAACAGTGGGTGGCTGGCAGCGGGCCGAAAGCGGCAGGCCCGCTAATCCTTTCTTTGATAGTTTACGCTAATCCCACGTAGGCCTACCTTAATTAAGTCATCA
Organism: Trididemnum nubilum; assembly: GCA_963965965.1. Classification (NCBI taxonomy): domain Eukaryota; kingdom Metazoa; phylum Chordata; class Ascidiacea; order Aplousobranchia; family Didemnidae; genus Trididemnum; species Trididemnum nubilum. The sequence goes on along the minus strand of OZ014469.1, from coordinate 40,608,886 downwards.
GCATGACGTAATTGACTGAAGTCAACTCATAGAAAAGTATTCTTCCGTAATTAATACTTATAGTTGCGCACGTATTAGGCCATGTGTCAGGAATGTTCAATGTGTATTTAACTGTACAGAAATAACAATACAAAACCCAGAACACCATTATAACACAAACATAAAACAAGCAAAAATGATGTCAAACAAAAGCTGGTTTTAGTCTATTTTTTTTTTCTGCTCTGAGTTTACGACCTCCTTTTCTGTCGGTAGCTTCTTTGAACCAACGCTTTATCGCTCGTTCCGCATCGGAATTGGAAGACTTTTGCTCTTTTCTTATGACTTCTGCAATCATAAAAATGAATTTATTAGGAGAAGTGAACGGTGAAAGAACATGAGGGTGTTAGTAATATTGGGTTCTGACGGCCTCCGATTAATCAAGCGGGTTGAAAATGTTCTGGCCTGAATGCTTATTGTGCACGTACGTCTTCTCCTGCCGCTCTTGTAGACAACGCTCTTGGAAGGACAACGTGACAGCAACAAGCTGTATCTGAACGAAGCAGAGAAACCGCATACCCAACGAAATGCTCGTCAGCGAGGATGAAGGCGTGGAGAAACTCCACGAAGATACAACAGACGAGCGGTACCCCAAGGACTGAACTAGAGCGAAGATATTAAACAATCATAGCTGATTACAAGCTCTTATTGAGAATTGAGAAAGTGGTCTAGTCGTCAGACCAACCCACGACTACCATTAAAATAGCTTTCATTTGGCAAAAAGTTACAAAATACCGCTAGACGATTTTTTGTAACTTTTTGGAGAGTGAAAGCTATTTTAATGTCATTCGATCACATTTCGCATGTGTTCAGAGCTATTTGAAAGAACTAGAATTTTAACATTTGAAAGTCAATTGGAAAAAATTAAATTGTTTAATCCCCTTTCACTAGCAATTTAAGTCCAAAACACGCTTAAAATCTTGCATTTTTGGTGTTAAATTTTGTAAGTGATTTGGTCCAGGTAAGGGGAAGTAAGATGCACTGCCTCCTGCAATATTTTAGCAGTAAATACTAATCCACTTGAAGATTTTCCTTAGAGATTTTAAGATTTGTCATGTAATTAACCAGTTATAGGAGTAGATATACGGCCAGAGGGCCAAGGCCCCATCAATTCAAATGCAATAATTTGTTTAATGAGCATTTCTCCAAACCTTTTTTCTTACCGGCCAGTTGGTCGAGCGATAACGCGTTCGTCTCTGGAGCGGGAGGTCTGAGGTTCAAATCTCTGGCCGGTCAAATCGGACACAGTGTTGCCAACGGCTCACCACCGTTGCGACATTATTCGAAAGGAGCTGTGTTGCCCGGGCGCAATGAAGCGAAGATGGGCCCCGCCAACTCGTTACACGCTTCGGCGTATTACAGCGAGAATAATGAAAGAATTCTTCGCGCAAAAACTGGCAAGATGGAGGTGAATTGTTATTGAAAAATGGTAGAATAGAAAAGATGGTAACGCCTACTAACTTTGTTATTGCCCAGCCGGATTTACCTTGCGCAGGAACCCTGGTATTTTGGGGATAATCGCAACATCTTCCTGCCAAATGTAGGTGAAGATCAAAAAAAGTCTTACACCCAGAGCGCGGGGCCCTTGGCAGTGTACCGTTTGGTAAATCCGGCCCTGGTTATTGCATTACGTTCATAAAAAGGTTAGATGAAAGCCTGAGTTAGCAACTTTTAAGACAAACACCCATAATTTCACTGGAGTTATACATTTAAATCCGTTGGCAAAAATTGAATTGAGGGGGGCCCGGGCCCCCTGGTTGTCAATATTATTGTTAATTACTGTTGTACGCGTGTACTATTTATTCTACGCGAAGATACTAAAAAAAAACTGAAAAAACAAGGCTTTTATGTTATATTTTTATCATTGGTGGCATTGCGATTGGGAGGGGCCCGGGTCCCTTCCCCCCCGCACAGACACACTACGTTTATATACTCAGGAACACTTTTTTATAAGAACCAGTAAATTTTGGGCTGAGGTTGGTTTCAGTTTTTCAAATAACCTTTGTTCTCTTCTAAACATTTGTATAAGTACTATTATTTCATACAGACCAAAACTTATTTAACTACCAGTATACAACATCAATTTGATCAAATATTAAGTTGTGACAATAACTCACCAATTGTTGCTACTATCCTGATAGGATACTTTTTCCACTTGTTCAGGACAGGTTGAACGCAGTTCTTTGCCGCCATTGATTGGTTAAAAGGTGGCCACCAAGCCATTCCTTCAGACTCGACCAGCTAACTTTCATGAACGATGGCCAAAGCCAGTTCTTTTGTAAATTCAACAACAAAACCCATTTTCCTTGCAATCTAATGGGTGCATCAGTATAGTACACAAGTAGTTTTATACTCTACCTCAAAGCTGCAAACACAAAAAGAAAATGACACACCCACATCCAGAGATGGACACTATCTTGATCTTCAAAATCAGATCGTGATCTGATCTTGATCTTCAAGATCACATTATTTTAATGATCTGATCTTGATCTTCAAGATCACATTTTTTTGTGTGATCTTGATCTTGAAGATCAAGATCACTTTCATTTTTCAATGTCGCCTGGGGTAAGCACAGCCGAAGACGGGTTATGTGGTATTCTGTAGCTATTTCATGGTTGCGACACAGAATGGAGTCTAAACTGGAAAAAGTAATCCGTATTTGCCGTGGTACAGACAGGACAGGTACGAACCAGTACGGCAGTACCAGTACCTAATCTGCTAAGTGGTGAAAATTAGTCACAAATCAGCTTCGTTAACAACGGAATGTTTGAAGGCTTGGGGCATCCTATCGACAACAGCACTCTTTTTTTGCACACCATTAGCAGATTACCGGTGGTTAGAAAAATCTCCAGGAAATAATACTGAAAAAACAAGTCTTGGTAGTGGTATTGGCTAGCAATGCTAGTACCGTTTGTAGTCTAGGTCTCTTTCTTTGTTAATGACCAAGCAGTTGGGAGCCAAAAAGCTAGGTTGCTGACAACAACAGGTGTCAGTCAGGATAAGATGCTCGGTTAGGCTATTACAGTAATCATGACATTGCATATTTTACGACATTGACATCGTATCATAGACAGTGAACTAAAAGGATTTTGTTCTTGAAAAAAAAACTTTTAGTTTACAGTCTATGATCTACGATGTCTATAGACTCATAAAATATACAACGACATGAATGTCACAACATATACTATGTCGTCAAAAAGGAATTTGTTCATGACCGACGGGATGGCCCAGTGGCAGACGCATCTGGCTACTATGCCAAATTTTGTGTGGGTAACCGGGTTAAATTCATGCGTCCATCAAATCTAACACAAGTTGCCAATGGCCCGCCACTGTTGCGACGTCAAATTGTGTGCCCATGGCGCTTTGAAGCGAAGATGGGTCCCGCAAGCTTGCGACACCCATAAAGGGTATTAAGCGAGTATAATGAAGATTTGATATTTTTGATTTGATTTTGTTCTTGAATTTTGTTATTGTTATATAAAACTAGCAAAAGTAAACTAAAAGGGTTTTCGTGATTATTTAAACTAGTAAAATAGCTACAAAAAGTTTGTGAGTGTCAAATGCCTTACGTTATTAACCATGGGCGCAGCTAGGATTTTTGATTGAGGGGGTGGGCCGCAAATCACATGCAATGACGTCATCGTAAATTTTCGAAAGAGGAACTTTTTGTGGGTCAAAGATATCGCAGAATGGAAAACCAGAAGCCGTGGTCTGGTTTACCAAAATTAAAAAGTGAAAATGTCAAACTTTTGGGAGACGTGTTGAGTAAAGTAGTGTGGTGTAACTCAAACATATCACAGACGGGGGTCTGGGGGCGGAGCCCCCAGAAGCTGGAGGCTTTTGGGGTCTGAGGACAAAGCTCCCAGCCGCCTGGGCGATTGTTTGGAAAAACAAGCTATTTTAATGCCATTGGATCACATTCCTCATGTGTTCAGAGCCATTTGAACGAACTAGATTTTCAACATTTGAAAGCCAATTTAAAAAATTAGATTATTCAATCCCCGTTTTACTTACAATTTAAGTCCCAAAGTAATACACGTTTGAAATCTTATATTTTAGGGTTAAATTTTGTAAGCGACTTGGCCCAGATAGAGGGAAGTAAGGTACATTGCCGCCTGCAATATTTTAGCAGCAAATAATAAAATAATCCACTCTTAAGATCTTCCTTAGAGATTTTTGTTTGGTCATGAAAATTACCAGCTGTAGAGTACATGTACCGCCAGTGGGCCCAGGTCCCCTCAGTTCAAATTCATTAATTTGTTCAATGAGTATTTCCCCAGTAGTTACTTTTTTCCAAAGTGTATATTATTGCGTAAAAACTGGCAAGGTGGAGGTGAATTGTTATTGAAAAATTGTACAATAGATGGTTACGCGCTTACTACAGTTACGCGCTTACTACGGTTACGGTTACGCGCTTACTTCATTCGAGATTTGCAATGCTAGTGGAAGGAGCTGAATAAACTCAGCAGCTGCGTTTGCGTTGGTTGTCTACTTCGAAAGAAATCTTCAAACGAAGATTTTTCTTATAAAAAGTTTTTCCTGAGGTTCCTCTGGTGTTCTTGGCTGGCTTTGAGAAATCACACAGGTGCTACTCAAAAGACTAACTTTATTACTGACGTTTCGCTAGTTAGAAACAACTAGCTTCTTCATAGCACTGCTATCAGCTAGTTGTTTCTAACTAGCGAAACGTCAGTAATAAAGTTAGTCTTTTGAGTAGCACCTGTGTGATTTCTCAAAGCTAGCCAAGAACATCAGAGGAACCTCAGGAAAAACTTTTTATTTGAAATGCCTGGTGTACAACTACATTACATTTTTTCGAAAGATTTTTCTATTACTACAGATTTGTAATTCGGGAATTTGCTGGTAAGCAAGATGAGTGAAGATATTGCATTAGGTCAAAAACTTGACAGTATATTAAACTCAATTGTAGTTTTAACGGAAAAAGTTAACAACTTTGACTCTAAATTGTCAGCACTTGGTACACGCTTTGACAAAATTGAAAATACTCTTAGCGATAAAATTAATAAAATGGAAAATCAAATGCTAGAAAAAGCAGACAAAAGTGAATTAGAAGAGCTACGATTAAGATTACTTCATGTTTTGGAAGACTCAAAGAAAGACCAAAAAGCCTCAGCAGTCATGAAAGAATCGTACGAAAAGAGGTTAAACATTTTGATTCATGGTGTACAAGAAAGCCCAGTAAACGCGTGGGAGAGGCCTGATGAGACTTTAGCACATGTGTATGATTTCATGAAAGCGGGTCTTCAAATCAAGGATCCAACTGAGATCGCCCAGGCCGATTGTCATCGATTACCGCAAGGTACAGCATTTAATAATAGAAAAGAAAAATTGACTAGGCCAACAATTATTAAATTGATAAACGCTATGGACAAACGTCGAATATTTACAAATTTACACAACCTTAAGCCATATAATCAACAAAGGCGTTTATCCCAACAAAGTGCTGTTTACGTAATAGAGCATCTTCCTAAACAATTTCAGGAGGAACGTAAACAGCTTTTGCCTTGTTTTAAAGAAGCCAAAAGACTATCCAAAAAAACATTCTGGAAGGCGGAAGACGGACACTATGCGCTGTATATTGATAGCATCAAGGTGAAATTACACCAATCAATTGTTAAATGAGTACTGGGAACTGATGATTTCTTTAAAAGCCAACCCATTTTATGTGATATACCGTGTTAGTTTTTTTTTAATTTTGTGTAATTATAACCAATCTTGCATCGTTGAATATTTGATTTGGTTGATTATTTGTTGACCCATTTAATTCTGCCTGCTTTAGATACGTCATTTGGTGAGCTGCGCGTATCGCAAACAAAGTCTATACGGTAATAACAACGACCTTTTACACTTTTAAGAGCGTAAAAGCTCTCATAGCGAGTTGTTTCTTGTTTCGCCCCGCTTACCGCGTAGTCCACCTTTATAGTAATCAGTATGTTTGTGTTTGCGGTGAATTGATTTTGTTAAAAGTTTTCTATACTAGCCTATAGTATAACGATGTATCATTGTATGCAAATGAAATACTAAGGTGATCAAGCATAGAATCGAACTGGCAGGACAAGAACTCATTTAAACCGCAGAATTTAAGCAAGCACTCATATAAACCGCATTAGTTGGGTCAAGCTCGAAAAAATTTAAAAAATTTTTTTTTTTTTTGCGTATTTGAAACGAACTTTATGTCTCGCCTTGTTGGCGCTCATTTGCATACAAACTCCCAATTCTTATATAGTTCTTTATATGTTTTTTTGTTGTTGTGATGTAGACTTCCAATAGCAGACCATCTTGCTTGGTTGCAGTAACTTCTGTGTTTTAGATGACTGCGATTGCTAATGGCGATTTATTGTGTCAAGCAGGCACCCTTAATGATAAAACAGCTTTCGATGTTGATAATATCTCTAAATTTTTGTCTCAATCATCTCAATCTCATATAAAAAATTGCGAAATTTTTGATTTGAGCGAACAAAAATATGACTTCAATGATAAAAGCTCACACTTATTTCTGCACGTCAACATCTTTTCTCTACAAGCTCATATAGACGAACTAAATGAATTACTACTAAATATTATAAACCCTCCCTCCATTATCTTTATCTCCGAAACCCGCATTTACAAAACCCCATTAATCAATGTGAATATTCCTGACTATACTTTTGTCCATCTTCCTTCACCTACTAAGGCTGGTGGTGTTGGTGCGAACGTGTCAAGGTCTTTGAAATTTTCTGAAAATGAAAGTTTACGCTTGCAAATTCAAGGATGCGAAGACCTTTGGTTTGATGTCGAAATTCCTGGCCTAAAAAGTAAATATGTATTCGCTGTAATTTATCGTCATCCCCGCAACAGTATTAATTCTTTTATTGAAGCTCTTGACGAAAACATGCAACGACTAAATAACAAAAAGGTTAAAGCTATAATTATGGGGGACATCAATATCGACTTAAATTCGAGTGAATAAACTTCTTCTCAAAGTGAATATTTGAATGTGCTAAAAAGCAATGGATTTTCCAATTTGATCACTAAACCAACGCGAGTAATTGCAACATCACAAACTACAATTGACCATATTTTTTCCAACGATTATGATTCTGTTCTAACGCCTGGTGTTTTTTCCTACAAGTTAGCTGACCATTATCCAATTGTTTGCAAAATTTCTACCCCCATCGATAAATCAAATAACCGTGATGGCATGTTTATGTTTCTAAATAATCAAGCTGTTGATGGTACAAAATTCCGCGATGATTTGGAAGCTGCCCTTATACCCTTAACGTATGATCTTATGCAAACTACTATAACTCCTCAATTACTTGAAAATAGCTTCAAACAACTAGTTTACTTAATTACTGCGGTAATCGAGAAGCATGCGCCTCTACAAACAGCTTCCCGAAAACAAAAACGCATTTACAAGAAACCATGGATTAATAGCGAACTGCTAAAAATGATTAAGCGTAAACAAAATTTGTACAAAACCCATTTCGTTAATGGAAACGAATCTGATAAACAATACTTTAAAAAGTTTGCCAACAAACTAACATGTATGAAAACCCAAGCCAAAAGAGCGTATTACCATGCTGCCATTTTTGAGAGAAAAAATAATCCAAAGCAACTGTGGAATTTTATCAATAATATAATTCATACAAAACGGTCATCAACAAATCTCCCATTTAAATTAGCACTGGACGGTAATGAAACGGATGAACCAGGTGAAATTTCAGAATGTTTTAATGAATACTTTGTACAAATTGGAGAATTAATTGCCAAAAAGGCTAAATTAGTAAATAAAACTAACTTTAAAACCTTCTTAAACAATTCCATAACTCAATCTATTGTATTAGATCCTCCTCAACCCATTGAAATTTATAACATTATTAACTCGTTAAATATCAATAAAGCATGTGGATACGATAATATTTCTTCTTTCTTTTTACGAAAGGGAGGGGAAATTTTAGCACCTATCTTGTCCTTATGTTTTAGCCGTGCTTTTGATTTAGGAATATTTCCATCCATTTTCAAAATTGCAAAAGTAGTGCCAATTTTTAAATCTGGAAATAAATAAATAGTCAAAAATTATCGTCCTATCTCACTTCTCCCGACTTATCTAAAATCCTTGAAAAACTTATCAAAACTAGACTGATAAAATTTTTTGACAAGTATCAGGTGCTTTACGAATTTCAGTATGGATTTCGGGAAAAACATAGTGTGTTACACGCTTTACTTGACGTTAACGTATTTGCTTTAGATGCAATTCAAAGCAAACAGCAAACTGCCTTGCTACTAATGGACGTTCGTAAAGCATTTGACACTGTCTCTCATAATATTCTGCTTCAAAAATTGTTTCATTATGGAATTCGTGGCACTGCATATAAGCTTCTTGAAAGTTATCTCTCGTTTCGAAACCAATTTGTATCCGTGTAAAACCACCACTTATCTTTAAAACCAATTAATATTGGAGTTCCTCAAGGATCCATACTAGGGCCTCTTTTATTTCTTATATATGTAAATGACATTCCAAACTCTGTATCATGCAATCCTCGCCTCTTCGCCGATGATACTTGTCTTCTCGTAAGTAGCCCTTCACTAACTATTTTGGAAATGAATGTAACAAAGAAATGAATAAACTGCTAATATGGTTTAGAGCTAACGAACTTCAGATAAACCCTGAAAAGTCTGCAATAATTGTGATTCCCTCTAAATTAAATGCACAAACAGCAAATCTGAGTATATTTTATGACGAATGCCCGATTAATTGTTTTAAAACCTCAAAATATCTTGGTGTAAACCTTGATAACAAACTTAATTTCAAATCCCATATATGCATTATCGAAAACAAAGTGGCCAGATCTGTCGGCATCTTAAGCAAACTTCGTTACCTATTTCCTTCTTCTGCACTTCTTTTACTATATTACTCTCTTATTCACCCTCATATTTTATTTAGTCTCCCATTGTGGGGAAACGCCAATCAATCTTACCTCAATAGACTACAACGTTTGCAAAACAAAGTAATAAGAATTATTACCGACTCCAAGTTAAGAATGTCTTCTAACCCTCAATATTACAAACTAGAAATATTGAAACTGCCTGATCTTTACACTTTGGAAATAGCTAAACTTATGCACCAATATTCCCACCATAACCTTCCTCAACCATTTTCTACGTTCTTCATCACCCCTATTTCCTCAGTACATGAGCGATTTACTAGAGCAAAAACTGAAAACAAACTTTACATTCCAAAATTTTCTACAGCGCGTTCCCAAAAATCTTTTAAATATCAAGGAGCTAAAATATGGAACTCGATCCCAACTGAAATTAAACAACTTACATTCCACAAATTTAAGATTGAGTACAAAAAGAAATTACTTGAAAGCTATTGTTAATTTGCCACATTTATATTATCATTATAATGCATTAGCAAGCAATTTTCTCAAAAATAATGTCGCTTCAAGCGACTGCAATTTTAGGGTGGCTGTTTGACTCGAAGACCTGAAATACTGGTCACTTCGCAGTCTCCTGTCAAGATTGTAGTACCTAGTTTATTTAAGTTATCTTGTTGTTTTTTGTTGTTTTGTTTTGATTATTCATACATATTTGGTTTTCTGCAACTTGACAAATAAATTAATTCTGTCTGTCTGTCTACTAACCATGTTATTGACCGGGCAGGATTTACATTGCGTGGGGCCCCTGGCACTTTGGAGATTTTGGCAAAATCTTTTATAGCCAAAAAAGGTGAAGACCAAAAAAAAAACTCGTATCAGCTGATCGCGGAGTCCCTAGCACTGTGCCATACGATAAATTCGGCCCTGGTTATTGCATTACGTTCATAAAAAGGTTAGATGAGGGCCTGGGATAGCAGCTTTTCAGGAAAAAACCCTTACTTTCACCCAGGTTACACATATAAATTGGTAGGCAAAAATTAAATTGAGGGGGCCCGGGCCCTCTGGTCACTAATATTATTGTTAAAATCTGTTGTACGCAAAAAATGCTATAAGAAACTGAAACTGAAGAAGCAATAGGCTTGTTGTCACATTTTTGTCATTGGTGACATTTCAATTGGAGGGGGCTCGGCCCCCTGCCCCCCCCTTGGTTACGCCTATGTTATTAGCGAAATCAGCACTGCCATTGCCCATTGATAGTCAATACTGATACAGCATTTAACATTTATAGCTTACCCATCCCCCCCCCCATCATCACCACAACCTCTCTTTGAGTACTAAAAGTAAAGTGATCTTGATCTTCAAGATCACGATCTTGATCTGATCTTCAAGATCACAGTGTTTGAGTGATCTGATCTTTGATCTTCAAGATCACCTTTTTTGAATGATCTGATCTTGATCTTCAAGATCACCAAAAGGTGGTGATCTTGCCCATCTCTGCCCACATCAAAAAAATGAATTTTCTTTCTAATACCTCTGCCAAAAAGTGATGTAATCTGCTCTGCCAGAATATCTATGCCAATACGTTGTCAGGTTGTCAGTGATCCCGTCACAGTGATTTTGTCACAAAGTAAAGGTTCGGGCAAGATTGCTTAGAGAATAGTAGAATATTTTTATGACGGCCCTTCTCAGCTAATAATTTAATATTATTGATAAAATAATGCAGTGCTATAGGGTGACATTTGGCAGATATTCTGTCTTTCATTCAGCAGATTAGCATTATCGCTAAATTACCGGTAGCTTACATTGTTAAAATCAAATTAAGAATTATCAATATACAGTACATAGGCCTATTAGTTATTATTAATACAAGGTAACTATGAAGACATTGTTACCTTGTCGGCAGCGTGGCTGAAAGGGTAAAGGCGTCGTTTTTACGACGACTCTGATCGTATGATCTGGGTTCAACCCGCACCCTGGTCACGTTGTTGCGTCCTTGGATAAGACGCTTTATGATGATTATCTTTGCTTGGTGGCTTCGAACAAGCAGCAAATTCAGTGGACAAGAATTCGATGAACTTCACAGGAACATCGGATCACTGGAAACTCTTAAGCAGGTGCGGATTCCTCCAACCACGAAATAGTCCAACAATGAAAAGTGCGCGGGTCGTCCAATATTTTGCGTCTGACACTGTCCGGTCAGGGCCGCCGAGGGAGGGACAATGACCCGGGGCTTATGGACTTCAGGATCCCCCCTGCAGGGGTCCATGGGCGTCAGGGGGCCTAGTTTTGAGTCAATGAAGACCTGTTTCTCTCCCTTACATCTGAGTTTTGGGACAAACTCAGACTTCCCGGAAGTGAAGATCTTTTTTTTGGTCTTCACCTACTTTTGGGTTGAAAATAGAGCTTTTCCGGAAGCGAAGACCTTTTTTTTTGGTCTTCACCTAATTTTTGGGTGAAAATAGACCTTTCCCGGAAGTCCGCGGAAGTGAAGATTGTTGGTCTTTTGTGTTAGTATTTTGTGTTAGCTCAGATTGTTTCTACCGTCTATGAAATTTATTCACAAAATCGTCATCTGGTACTTTTTTGGTCTGGGTTTGATTCTCAGTGTCTTTTCATCAATAATTTTGTTATATTCACGCACTATCCCCTAAGCTAAACTTAGACTTGTAAGTTGAGACTGCAAGATAGCAAGATACTGTATATTCTTATGCTCAAGCTCAATAAGTGAGCTAAACAATTTAAACTTTTTGTTCCACAGTTTAATCAATTACTAACTTTAATTAAGCGCAGCGTAGCCAGTTACTAATTACTAACTTTAACCAATCACTAACTTTAATTAAGCGCAGCTCTGCCAGCTTACTGCCTTACCACAAACACGCTGGACACAGAGTTCAGCAACTGTAAACCTGCAAACTATCCGTAATGCAAGCTCGCGGCTGATTAAAACGTTATTCTATACACGTGACCACGAGATATCTTTATTCGTCGGGTCGCCGGCGGCTGACCAGTGGCAAACCGATGAAGAAGAGCAGAAAATCTTCGAAAATATTCGCACGATTATAGTTATCGGGCCGGCGGCGGTTAGACAGTGGCAAACAGATCTAAAAAAAGTAAAAACTACTGATGGTATTCGCTGGATAATTGCTGTTGTGCCGCCGGCTGCGACCGCTGCCGCTGATTTTGGTGGCTGTCACTTTGATGACGACGGTGGTCCGCCGACGTTTGCTACCAGGGATGTGGCTGAACGATATTAATGACAAAATCGGTGTAGTCGTTTTTTTATAAACACCTTGGCACAGCATGAAAAAAGGTAATATAGTCTGTTATGGGAAGTCAATTAAAATTTCTATGCCGGTAATATAAAAATGAACTGCTTATAGTTGTAAGACTGGCCAGATATTTGGGCTCAAAGTTGACATACTTTTAGGATTAATTGGAGCCTGATAAGTGCTTTAGGTGCTATAGAAACCTAATTAAAATAACTTCGCTACACTAAATGAATACTCCATTTTTAGCATCAATACGATTATTATTGTTGCATCACCGCATTTGAGAAATTAACCGTGCCATCGTTTTTTGTTGTAACATTTTTAAGCAACAGAGGTGGAATCAAGGACATAAGGCTCGAGGCCAAGGACAGGAATGCTCGAGGCCAAGGCTAATTAAGGACCAAGAACACAGGCGCAAGTGTTCTGCAAAAAAAGATCTTCAAAATTTTTTTCAAGCCATCTCGGACAAAAAAAAGATCTTCAAAGAAAATTTTCAGGCATTCTCCAAAAAAAGTCTTCAAAAATTTTTTTCAGGCGATCTCCAAACGAGGAAAACAAAAAAGGTCTTCACAAATTTTCCGCGAGGTTTCTGGCGTTTTCTTACAAAATTTTAACGATTCAAAAAATAGTGCTATCCTCGAACCGAGGACTTGAGGCTTCGAGGCCAAAGCCAAAGCCAAGGACTTTAAAATGTGTTCTCGAGGATGTCCACGAGGCCAAGGACGTCCTCAAGGACTCCACTTCTGTTGAGCAACTTCAGTTGGTGGGAAATATCATTACTTAAACTCTATGTTTATTTTTAGGTCATCAACTAGCCCCAAAATGAAAATCGATGACGGCATATTTTTGCGAGACCACACAGTCCCGAAAAACGATCCGAGAATCGTCGATGCTTTGGAATCAATTAATCGAATTCGAAATCGAACTGGTTTCGATCCAAATCTGATCAAAAACCGAGTTTGGGCAAATAAAGTCAGCAAAGATTTGATTCATGGTCTAGCCAAAGTGGACGAAATTGGTATCGAAAAAAGAAGAAGAGAGCTTTCGTTCGTGCGTAATATCGAAGCGGAAAGAATATTGTTAACTAAGAGGCTCGAACTTTTATCGAGAAATCTTGTCAGAGTGGATCGTCACCGCCAGCGCTCAAAAAGCTTAAGTTGTTTGAATTCAAATCTAGTTTCAGCCTACAATGCACTTCACAAAAGCGTAAATAATCTGAAAATGTATACAGCACAGCTAGAGGAACAAGGAGGATTTTTGCTGGATTTAAATCAAGAAACAAAAAGTTTAAATGAATCCATTCTGGACGATTCGTTTATTGAATCGAACGTAACTGTCCCAACTATAATCCGTGAAACGGAGTCAAATGAACTGCCTCTGATTGATGAGTCGCAATCATGCCAAGAAACGTTGAAAGCTCCTAAAATCTTTTCAATACACCGACACTTAATAACTCAACCAGTTGGGGGCGCTAATGTAACGTTACGCGTGCGATCCCCTTCGCTCCCGTCCATACAGGTTGCCAGGAACAAAGGCTCAAGAGAAGAACTAAGAAGGTGCGGCTCTTCGGTGCCTAGTAACTTGGAAAGTTCTTCTGAAGATGTTGATCTTCTTTTCAGCAAAGAACCAAAAAAAGATATTTTGAGTCAAACATTTTACCAACCTCGCTAACACTTTTGCACTCTGTGCTATGCTAATGAGCTGCAATTTTACATTTTTTGAAGCGGACCGACATCAGTCGATCAAAGATGGTGTCGCTCTCCAGTGGCTGGAAACTTTGTCTCCTTGCATAGTCCAGATTCATTCATTTCTTTATTTATTATATACGTATATTTTTTTTTGTTTTCGTTCACCACAACAATAGCGAATGCATAGTAACACAATAATAACATGAAGAGTCAGGAAAAGGAAGTAGTGACACAATGTCAGACGTTGACACATGTAGAGGGTATTGAAGATAAAAAACAACAATTTTTTTGCATGATTGCTACGCTTGTTACACCAGTTGAAATGTGCACAGTGTAGGCCTAATCAATCACACTCATCAGTCATTAACATACTGGTAGAGCGCCCTTTTGATTTGCGGTAAGGCTTTTTTTCCAAGGTGATCTGTTTCCTTCTCCTAATACTATAGATCCTGATAGACATTTATCTGCGCACCAGCATCTCGTACTGTTCATCCTTCCACAAAAGATTATCTGAATCCGCGAATTAACTGAGTTTCCTAGTTCAAAAGTAATTTAAAATGTAGATTTGACCGATAATTTCTAAAGCTTACAGTCGGGAACAAAAGTTTAAAACCACCATTTAGTTCTTAAACGTTATCGGCAGCTCATTTTGTTGTCAAACCAAAATTAAAAGAGGCCCATGTAACTATTTTTATGGACAGGTTGTCCAAATTTATATTTCGAAGAGTGGTCTTAAACTTTTGTCCCCGACTGTAATATAAAAATAACGAGGGTCCAAAATCAGAAATCATTTTCACATTTAAAACGGCTTCCGTACTACTCAATACTAATTATTTTATTGCATACTTATTTTTCTGTCAGAAATTAATCGAATTATAGCAAAATTATGCTGATTCAAGTTTAAATTATGCTGATTTAAGTAAGTTTAGCATATTAGCGCTCTACTTGTTTAGGCTTGCATGTGTTCCACCAGAGTGCACTTTCATTGATTGGCAACAAATTAAATTTATAAGCGCATTTCAGATGTTACAGCATCTCATTTTACTGCAATGCTTCGCAAGTACTCATGTTTTCAAAGCTTAAATTTTGCTTCGTGTATTAAACTGTTAAGAACAGGTGTGAAAGTTAAATCTTGAATTTCGCAATGTCAAAATACAAAATCTGCTAAAGTGCTACACTGTTGATAAACAAAAGTGATGTAGATTGGGTGAGGTAAACCAGTGCAATCTGCAAACCTTTAAAGCTATGTTCACCAAAGAGACGAAGTGTCCGCCAGAACTTTACTATCACCTGGCATAGAGTATCACAGGCACTACAGGAAGAGCCTCTCTCCTTACGATTGATCCTGCATAGGTAAGATGAATGCAAGAATAAATCGACTGTGAGCCAATGACCATGGCAGCGATGGCAGGAAAAAGTTCACAAACAATTGGGCGACACACAGGAACAATGGACCACTGCATAATTTTTTCGGAGAGAGCGCTGCTTTTGTGCGGACAGGCATCAGCAAGTTAGCGCTGCCAAGAAGAAAGCTAAGCACTGACGGGTAGGCAGGAGGCATTTGTCCCCCAGATATGGGCCTCACTGTGCAACAAAATTCTGAAAGAGTGCAATTAATTTATGGTAAAGACTTTTTTTGGACTTCAACAAAATTTGAAGGAAAACAGCAAACAATTTCCGGCGATAATATTTTCTTTTTTGTTTGTTTGTCTTCACCTTAATTTGACAAAGAATGCAACAAATTTCCTGAGAAAAACCTTTTGTAGGGGTCTGCATCTAAATTTGATGAGAAGAACAAATTTCTGGGAAGAACTTGACAGAAAAATGAAGGGTGTTTCTGATAAAGTACCCTCAGATACGTAGTTACGCTACTGGCGCTAAGGGGGACTGAAAATTGAAAAGCACCTCTTGGGCCTTGGCCAATTTTAATTGTCATTTAGAAAATTCATCCCGACTATTAATTGTTATACATGCTTTTAAACGTGTTTATTTGGAATTTATCAATAAATATAAGGTGGGGCTTGAGGGGCGAAATCGAATCCAATTTTTCATTATACTCGCTGTAATACGCTGAAGCGTATAACGAGTTTGCGGGGCCCATCTCAGCATTATTGCTCCCAAGCGACACAGCTCCAATCGAAGAAATTTCGAAGCCGTGGCGAGCTGTTGGCAACACTGTATACGATTTGACCGGCCCGAGATTTGGACCTAAGACCTCTCCGTTGCAGAGACGAACGCGTTACTGCTCGGCTGAGTAATTTAATTCTGTTAAATGGTTTCCAAGTCTTAACAATTTAGTTCTTTTAAAAATGCTCAACAAACGTGCAAACTGTCATTTAAATAGCGTTAAAATGGCTAATTTTTTTCCGAAAAGTCACAAAAATTGCCCAACCGCTGGGGCAGAGCTGCCAAACCCCGTCTGGTGCACTTGAAAAGCAGCAGTTTGCTTAAAAGAGCATTCTGATAAAAAAATTTTGTTCGAGTATCTCTTAAAAAATTTTGAGAGATCTGAATAGCCTACTAACTTTACCAGATTTGAGCTTTCTACAACCTGACGTTTCCAGGATAACTTGTTAGAATTTATAAGATCAATTCTTAGATTTTCTCTTAGAAAGTCTGTTTTCTTTAGAAATTTGTTTGGTTTGCCAATTACAAACAAAATTATTATTCCAAGAAGTTGCTGCATGTTTGTAACTTTCAAAATATTTTCGGCAGTGTTGTTGACGGATTGTAAATTAGTAATTAGCTGTTTTTCAAGTAAACTTAAAGATCAAGTGCCAAGGTAAATTTGCTATATTAGTTTTAATTGCTGCGTTAAAAAAAGTCATTCAGCGACAACATTTAGAGCGTTATTGTTGTTAAAAAGTCGTTTTGCCAAGGAAAAAATCAAAATTTAGATTTAGCTCTATTATGAGATGACGTCATTTTCGAACTACAGCCACGCCGTATTGTTGCCTCAAAAAGCATGAGAACTTTCAGTCAACTGTTACTTTTTGCAATACTGTCAACTAATTGCCTTTCAGCTGTTAAATATTACAAATACGAAGCAAAAAATTTTGTTACCTTGTGTGTTTATCTTGAATAAGTTGTAAACGTGCAATGAAAGCAATGATGAGTGAAAACTAATCGAAAAAAGTTAGATGATAATCCTAATTGAAATAGCAGCAAATTTCTCAATGGAAACATTGCGAAAGACAAGACAGTTGACAGCATTAGCGATATTTTTGTGCGCTGTATGTCGGTTATATGTTGTTGCTAAGCTAATTTCAAAATGCTACGGGAATCAAACTTATTTGACTTAGACCTAAAAGTTATTGGACTATCGAGTATTTAGTTTTACTTGTTACTTTGATAGACTAGCGTGCATATTTCTAGAGAAAATAAAAAGTATAATAAAGTATAATAAGTAGTCTGCCATGGCTGAAAGCAGGGGTTTGCAACCTTTTGAACTAGTTCGCCACATTCAGTCCCAGAGGTGGAGTCCTCGAGGACACATTTTGAAGTCCTTGGCCTTGGCCTCGAAGGTCAAGTCCTTGGCCTTGGTTTCCAAGCCTCAAGTACTCAAAAATTGATCTGTCCTCGGCTTGAGGACAGCACTATTTTTTGAATTATTAAAATTTTGTGGAGCGCCTGAAAAGTTTTTTGGAACACGTTTTTTTCTGGAGATCGCCTGAAAAATTTTTGTGAAGACCTTTTTTTTTGGAGAGCACTTGCACTTGTATCCTTGGTCCTTGGCCTTGGCCTCGAGCATTCCTGTCCTTGGCCTCGAGAGAGTCTGTCCTCGGAAGGGCTGTACTTGGCCTTAGCCTTGGCCTCGGATTTTTTTTTGTGACCTTGGCCTTGGCCTCGAGCCTTGTGTCCTCGACTCCAACTCTGTTCAGTCCTAACAAGGTTACAGTGGGCCGCGACTATTCAAGCGGACCGAAAGAGAAAAGTCTTCGCCAGAAATTTAAGCCTTTTTTTGGCCGAATTGATGGCAAAGACAAGAAAGAAAAAAAGACAAATCTGTGGCGAAGACAACAAAAAAAGGTTTTCGCCGGAAGATGAGAATCATTTCGGCGGTTTATTGCTGCATATCTATCAGAGGTGGAGTCGAGGACACAATGCTCGAGGCCAAGGCCAAGGCCAAGGACACCAAAAAAATCCGAGGCCAAGGCCAAGGCCAAGGACAGCCTTTCCGAGGACAGACTCTCGAGGCCAAGGACAGGAATGCTCGAGGCCAAGGCCAAGGACCAAGGACACAAAGCGCAAGTGCTCTCCAAAAAAAAAAAAAAAAAAAAAAAAAGGTCTTCACAAAAATTTTTCAAGCGATCTCCACTAAAAAACGTTTTCCAAAAAATTTTTCAACCGCTCCACAAAATTTTAACATTCCAAAAAATAGTGCTGTCCTCGAGCCGAGGACAGGCCAATTTTCGAGGACTTGAGGCCAAGGCCAAGGACTTCAAAATCTTTTCAAGGACGTCCTCGAGGACTCCACCTCTGATATCTATCATTAAAAAAAGAAAAGGGTCGCGGGCAGGGTAAAATGCCTTAGTCGACCGCATCAGGCCTGCGGGCCCAATCTATGACATAAGGGAACAGACAAAGGGTGCAGGACATAAGGACGCAAGGACATAAGGGTGCAGGGACATAAGGCCGCAGAGACGTAAATCTGCAATCTGCGCAAACATTTTCGTGCTTCGGAAAATATTATATAATCAAAGAAACAAACTTTACTAATGAGTATTTCATTTAATTTTTGAAAGTCAAATTTTGAAAGAAGTTTTTTGAATTTGCTTTTTTTTCAGTTTTCAATTATCGCTCAAAGCACTACCCTTAAACAGTTTTTAAGTCGCCCTACACTAATCTTGAACTAACCTTTAGAAAGAAATGTTTATTTTTAATGAGTTTATTTGCTTTACGTAACCACGTCAGCGGTTGTTTTCAAACGCAGTCATTTAACGGTTGTACTTAATTCGTTAGGCAAAACAATCATAATCAGTCGTTTGTCCCCTTGTGAAGCTAAATCAAATCTCTCATTTTCTCGCTTTATTCCGCCAAATTCTTGTAAGGAGTTGGTGGAGCCCATAAGGCAGGAAGTAAACTCAAAAAACGTAAATAAAAGACTCATTAGTCAAGTTCGTTTTTTTGATTATAGCCTATAATTATTTTCCGAAGCACAAAAATGTTAGCGCAGATTGCAGATTTACGTCTCTGCGCCCTTATGTTCCTGGGCCCTTATGCCCTTACGCCCTTATATCCTTGTGCCCTTATGTCCCTACGCCCTTATGTCTGTTCTCTTATGTCCTGCGCCCTTTAGTCTGCGCCCTTATGTC
Organism: Trididemnum nubilum; assembly: GCA_963965965.1. NCBI lineage: Eukaryota > Metazoa > Chordata > Ascidiacea > Aplousobranchia > Didemnidae > Trididemnum > Trididemnum nubilum. Next base: position 40,589,693 of record OZ014469.1, on the reverse strand, counting down.
GGGTTTCGCCGCGGGCCGTAGGTTGCTGATCCGTGGCTTAAAGCAATTAGCGGTACTAGCAGAGAAACTGAAAAAAGTGATATCTAGCAAAGATGTATGTTGATGATTAATGTTGTTTTTGTCCTTTTTATCAGGGCTCAAGGAACTACTAGCTGTCTGTTCGATAAATGCTGTTGCACATAATATTGTCTTCAACGCTAGTTAATCATATGGGATGATGTTTGGAGTATAGATGGAAAAATCATTAAATTTGTTGATTCTGTAAAATATTTGAGTGTATTTCTAAAGCTGCATTTACACGGGCGACTTTTTTGCGAGCGATTTTTTGACAAAAATGGATCTGGCAAAGTTGCATTTACTCGATGGCGGTTCTCATCGTGATAAAAGTAACCTTACTACTGGAAATGAGTGTCTTAAGTTGATTCCAGTCCGATAGTGCTATTCAAAACTTTTTTAGAGCCAAATCGGAGCTGCTCTCGCTGTGATTTTTTATCGCAGCACCGATTCTTCTCCAAAGTTTTCAAGTTTAATAATATTGGTACGAAAACACGTTAAGACACTCATTTCCAGCACTAAGGTTACTTTTGTCGCAATGAGAACCGCCATCGAGTAAATGCAACTTTGCCAGATCCATTTTTGTCAAAAAATCGCTCGCAAAAAAGTCGCCCGTGTAAATGCAGCTTAACTGATACATTATCTGATGATTGTGATATCTCTGGCCAAATCAATTATTTGTATGCTGTAGGCAGAGGTGCCGAAACCCGGGGGGGATATATCTCCCAATAATTCGACTGTATCCCCCCAATAATGTGAGTATGGTCCACACCTGCATCCCTCTAATAATTTGACTCTGGTCTGCAACTGATCGCTGATCTTCACTTGAGTTTGGGGAAAAAAGTCTTCCAATTTTGGTGAAGATCTTTTTTTGGGGGTGGGGGTTCTCATTTGAATTCGGGGAAAAAAGTCTTCCATTTTTGTTAAAGACATTTTTTTGGTCTTCACTTAATTTGCTAACCTGAAAAAAATCGGGGTCGAGGTTCATCTCCCCCAATGTTGAAAATAGGGCAAAATTGGGGTAAAATTGCAAATTATCCCCCCCAATGCTTAACAAAGATCGGCATCCCTGGCTGTAGGTAACTCACTTCGCAGTAGATTTCATAAGTGTTCTATCTATATCAAAAATATGTTATTTCGGGCTCATTGTTGTACATTGTATGCTAGTCAGCTGTGATGTTGTTATACCTATCAAAGCTATAGACGTCTTTGAGAGTCTTACAATGATTTCTTACCGTAGTATTCATGATATTTCTCGTTATTGCGGTGTCCGTCAATATCAAGTAGAGGCTAATGTCAATACTTTTGATGCCCTTGTTTGCATACTTTTATTCCGTTTTTTGAATCGTTGTCACAGGTATACCAATGTGTTTGTTCACTCATTACTTCACTCTTGCAGATTTCGTTGTTTGAAATATGTTGCTTGCTTTATTGATTTGCTTACTGTAAATGGTTTGGGAGAAGCTTACTGCTCTTCTCTGGCGCTCTAGAATTATTTATGCATAACTGTAAACTTTTTTTTTGTGTGTGTTTGTGTAAGTTATTTTTCGTTTTCTATGAGCGCTTTTGAGCTTGACCCAAATAAATAAATAAACAAGCCGTAGATCTTGCAGCATTGTTGTAAATTCTTGCGCCAAACATCAAAAACAAAGCCGCCACGCCGAACAATTTTATTTTGTACGCGAACAGGCGAAGGCAGTCAAAAATTGTGCATGTACTGCTCTTTGGAATGTAAATGGACAAATTGGGCATGGCATTGCTGATAAGACACTGTTTAAAGGTTGTCGGTGAAACACAATCACAGACAATTATTCGTTCAGGTGAGCATTATATGACACAGGATCTGCAACGGGATACTAATATCAAATCATTAATTTTTAGTTTTACCCGTATTTCTTAGGTACGATATATTATTCAAACTTGTAAGTACTTTTTTGCTATATTTTCATTTGCGTAGCGTTTTTGTTTTTATGGAAGAGAAACTATTTTTCTAGATTTTCTAATTTGTCCATGTAATAATTTGAAATATGCAGTGCAGGGGAAAAAGACCAACCGCACTGTCACGTTCGCGCTCTCTGCATAGGCCTATAAATTTTAAAGATAACGAAAAAAAAAATTATGTAGTTAGAAAACCGATTGCAATTAAGAAACTGTGTGAATTTTTTTTAACTACGACCCTAAAAGACAGATTTTATTTTTCTCTATAAATTACCGGTAATACATTTTTCCTGTAAAAATTTTCAATATCAATGCTGACCTGTTGGGTAAAATTTGCTTAAAATAATTCTAATTATAGCCTTAATTTCAGATTTTGTATTTACCTTTGTGTACGTTATTTTTACTGTTCACTTTTTTTCAATGTCACTTTGAAGGGGGCAACTGACTTGAAGACCGAATGGTCATTTTTGCTGTCTCCTGCTTTGGTTATTGTGCTTTCACAAACTGTGTTGTGGTGTTAGTGTTGAACCATTTCGAATAGAAGTTGATTGATCGATTCATATACAGTACTTTCACTCACTTTAATGTAAGATTTTATGTCAAAATTGAGAGTCATTTCCTTGAGACTGGTTTAATTTACCGTACCAGCTTGTCCCTATAAGATTGTTCACTGTACAGTTTAAAGTGTTGTTTTTAGGAATTGCTACAGCTGGAAATTGGCGATGCTTTTCCACTGATCCTAAAAGTTGTTTCGAGGAATTTGGCTTGTTGCAACCTGGACATTTTAGTTTTGAAGTTGGGGCTCCAAATCCAAAATATTTAAATGCCATTGCTAAATATTTAAAGGTTGGTTGGCCTATCATTGTGTTAAAGAACTACCGGTAGGCCTATCAGAAATTAATCGGTAATGGGAACAATAGTTACGATAGGCTTACTGTAAATGTACGGTAGTAGATACTACTGACTAAAAGACTAAGACTATAAGATACGCTAATAATTCTAGCAATTGAAATTTGTAATTATTTAACTTGCCTATTTCAGATTTAGTTTAATTATTTTTAAAATTGTGATTACAGTACAGTAGTTCATATTAGGGCTATTTTATGGATTTCTTGAATGAATACCGGTATTGTATGTGTGTTCAAAGATAGGTTGAGGCTGCTGTTACGTCTGATGTAAGAATAAGAAAATCCCTATTCTAGCCCTAACCCCAACCCTAAACCTAACCCAAACTCCAACCCTAGCGCTAACCCTAATGTTTATCCTCACCAAAACTCAAAATTTTACCCAAATCCTAACGATAGCCTAATTTAAAAAGTAAGAGTAAATGAGCAAATGACCGCTCACTCTTTGCTCACTTATTCTCTTTATGGGCATTACCGGTAAGTAATGTAACTGTAACACTAGCCACTTTCGTAAAGCTAATATGGTCATCAGGGTAGCTTTATTATTGTAGCAGATACCAGTAGACACACTTTGCTGCAGTGTTTCCACTAAGCCAATTTTTGTCAGCAAATCAGCGATTTGTTAGATTTAGGGCAAATACTGTAGTTTTTGGCAATATACTGTAGGCTAATATTAATAGCTCTAAACATCGCTTTGGAAAAGTGCCGGTAGACAAATTCTAAATTTGAGGAAATATTACTTTTGGTATACTGGTACTTAAAATGTTTAGTAATGAATTGGTGCAAAGTTTAGAGCACATCAATAATTTTATTACAGCTTTAGGCACAATTATGTTTTGAAAATTTGGGCACTTGCCGATCAGCAAAAAATATAGAGGAAACGCTGCTATGCTGCATGGGTAGTTAGTTTGATTTATGCTTTGGAAATTTAATGTTGATAAAATTTGCCTTACCACTTTTTTACTTTAGTTGATCTGAAACAACTAATTGTTAAAACGGGCTCTCTTTCATCAGGAATTTCTGTGTACTAAATGTTATTCCAATTCTTGCTTCAAAATTAATTCCAAGTCTAATGGTAATCTAAACCCTAACTCAAATTTTATCAAAAGCAAATAAAAATACAAATGCGTGTTCAGCCATTGCTCTTCATCTTTTACAAAATCCTGCTCGTGCTCAAAATTATTATGACAGTACTGCAAATTCTTTATTCTTGCTCAAAGTCTGTCTTCTTTCTACTTTTCTGCTCTTAAAGAACCTCTCATTCGTCTTTTTCCAGCCAATCAAGGGTCGGCTTTTTTCTATCTGCTATAAATAGCTAGTCTTATACTTGCACTCTCCATTCTGACGATTCTTTTTGACAAGTGTCAGACGAAAAGCTGCCTTGAAGAACAAACATTTTAATCATAAAGCAATTCTCAAGTTCTGTACCACTATCAACTTTTCAAATAAAAAAAGTGAGCAGATAAATATTCATTTTAATATTATTTTCTTTACCTTAAAATTTTCTGACAAAATAGTTATTTTCATTATCAAATACTAATTCTAGTATATGTAGGTTTTATGACAACTAAATGTATAATCCGCAATTGTGTTTCATCAGTTTCTAAAAAAGTGTAACTTCAATTGTAATTGCAAAAGTTTGTCTACAATAACTAAAATCTCTGTTATCAAATTATTTTTTGGTGAAACCTTCGACTCTTAAAAATGCTAGAATCTGACCAATACAGGATATGACTTCTTTTGACAAATTCAGATTATTTTAAAGATTTGACACCTATGTCCGATAAACATGAATTGCAGGTAATAGATATATGCTGGTATCAAATTAAAAATTACCTTGACACAAAAAAAAACAATACACAAAAAGTTTTTGTGCCAATTTGTGAGCCTATGTTTATCAATCTGCGATTGACAAGTAACACCATTATGATATTATTGGCTTACCTTAGTATAAGCTGGCCAATTATCAGTTGTACCTCTCTTAATGCTATTTTCAGCATTGCCACCATTCTATGTACTCATTTCATTGACTGCATTTTAATTAAAGAATTGACTATTTCACAAAAAAAAATTAAGTAAAAGAAAATAAAATGATAACAAGGAATATTTATCTGCATGTTTTTTTATTAAAAGGTTGAAATCAGGTATGAGTTAGGGTTAGGTTTGGAGTTAGTTTAAGAATGAGGGTTTAGGTTTGATTTAAGTCAGAATTAATAAAAATAAAGCCAAAAATTCTTTATCAATATAGTCTCATTTTTCTAACTAAACCATTTGACTAGATAGCTTCCAATGAAGTTGCTGCCAGAAATGATGTTGCTCATACTTTGCAATATGGGTGTTTGGCTGGCACCATTTCAGTGCGAAAAGAAATTGCTAACTTTTTGACCAGACAATACAAAAGTTGTGTGGAATGGTAAGAGATTATTTTTATGTTTTGTGAGCAATTGAAATTGGCTTTGATAGCATAACAAAAGGATTGTGCAATATCAGTTCTCATGTCACTCTTCAATGACAGTAAGAGTGTGATGCTAATTGTAGAAATTTATCAATGGTAACTTTACAGACATTACACCGAGTATAGACTGAGATCAGAGCATTGTGGTAGCATGTGTGAGTCCTTATGCTTCTTTATTCCTGACTGGCTCGTTTAAACAAGAATTTAATTTTTGTGAGTTAGTTATGATGTTCATTTAGCAAAAGCAGACAAATATATCTACTGCTGTATATATCAAAGCACAAACAAAAATAGCATATATAGTTCGTGTGAAATGTTTAACCAAGGAGGTACATGATTCACTGGATAACAACGGCTTAATTCTCCATGACCAAACACTTTACACGACATATGGTTGCCTGGCAGTGTTCCCCCTTAGGTTTTTGTGAGTCAGTGTGCGGCCAAAAAAATGGCGGTTTTCTTACCATAAACAATGGAACCCTGAAAAATGAGCTGGCATGTGCCCAATAAAAACGATGATTTTCTGATAAAAATTGGCTTAATGCTTACATATTACAGAGTTGCCTGGTCGCTACAGAACAAAAAAAAGTGGCTGGTTAAGGTTATGTAATGACCTTAGAGAAAACAGCAAGCAAAGGGTTGGCACTCATATGCTGCGTTTTTTTTAGTAGCTTTAGGGTTTGGTTTAGTTGTAAGGTTGAGGTAAGGTCTAGGTTATCGATTTTTTCTCTCATAAACATAACATCAACCTCTAAGACCTAAAATAGTTGATAACCTTAAATTTCTCATTTTAATTATTCTTTTCAGCAATATTTATTTTATTAACTTGGCTATTTATCAGATTATTGCTTGGTTATGCACCAAGTTATAATTTTATTTTCAAATGATTAAAAACCTAAATGTTTATTTTTTTTTTCAAGGGAGAGCATATTTGTAACATGTGGAGCAACTAGTGGACTCGGTGTTCTGTTACAACATTTGTTTGATGCGGACCAAGTTCTTTTTGCTGAAAATCCAACCTATCCAATTTTTGCGAAACTCTACTCCAAAGAACCACATGTAAGTAGGAGCGATTGCCAGAAGCTGTTCAGATTATATTGCAGTGCAGTTTTTCGAAATTATTAATTTTTAAGCTTGAGGTCCATACTTTTCAGAAGCTGCCACAATGTAGTATGTAAATATAAGAACAACCATCCATTTCCCACATGTAATAAGTTATCATTCATCATCCATTTAATTTATCCCCTCTTGTGCCTATTTTGGTCACCAAAATTCAAACTAAGACAAATTTGTATGCAGAGTATTGAATCAATATTTGTTAATAAATATTTTTGGTGTTCAATCGATTGAATTCTCTTAAAAAGGTTGTGTATGTTAGTTTTTTTGTTTTGGTCATTTGTTGGTCTTACGTTGCAAATGCTAATTTTGGTGGTGAACGATTGTTATTAGATTAGCCAATTTGGTGTAAGTGATCAAAAAACTTTGCTAGATTTTGCATTCAGGTCCTAGAATCATACTTGAAAGAGTGATAATGGATGAAATAAATCCTGAAATGACCGAAAGATTACGTATAAATTCGAGCATTTAATCGAAATTCTTGAGCGACAAAATAAACTCAGTACGGATGTAGGTAACTGTGTGACTGTATATTGATAAACGAATTTGATCTCGGTCGTTTGTGCTTGAACCTATATGAGGTACGTAGTACCAATTCAGATGCAAAATAGCCTATCACAAGTGTTTCTTTCCCGCACCACAAGTGCGCCAGACAGAAATTGAATTTTTTTGCGGTGTATATTGTGCAAAAACTAACATTTTTTTTAGATGAAGCCAGTTCCTATTACTATTGAATCTGACGGTTTAGACTTAGAATGTTTTGAAAAAGAATTGAGAAAACTTCCGATTCGTGAATTAACAAAACGAAGACCTTTCAAAGCTGCCGCATATCTTATACCTACATATCACAACCCTACGGGATGCTGCTATTCAACAGGTATTTCTTTCATCAAAAATGCAAGTCTAGTTTTTTTTCTCTCTTCAATGTACGAGTCTTTCAAAACTATGCCTCTGAAGTAAAATTAAACTTTTGCAAATGACTCGACCGTGGACTCAAGTTGACATTACTTTTGCTCGGTATAACATTACTGTTGACTCAAAATGGCATTACTGTTGACTTGAAATGACATTACTGTTGACTCGAAATGCCTTAATTGTTGACTCAAAATGACATCACTGTTGGCTTGAATGAGCTAATGCTTTTGTCATTTCAAGAGCTTATTTTGAGCCCAACTACTGACTTTGTAGTCTTGTAGATATCGATATATGCTACGGTAAGCTAACCCGATTTATTAATGGAGATGAAAGACTTTAATTAGAGCCAAACCTAATTCTCTTTACCCATACTCTGGTTGCTCGCCTTATAATCAGGGCAAGCATAAAGTGGGTGGCAGCGAGGCTGAGAGACCCAAACTTTCTTACGTTGACCTGAAGAATGAGGTGATTGAATTTAAATGATGCAGCAGAAAGCGCGTATCGACTTTTAATGACATTTTTTTAGTGATGTACCTAATACCGATTAATCGGTGTGTTTGCATCGGATTGGACGAAAATGTATGAAATTGCCGATTTGATACGGATTCTTTTTTAAGCACGTTTGGCAATAAAAATGGTATATAGTAATTATGTAGCAACCAGCATAAAAACTTATCAGCGTCAAACATTTTTAAATCAAGTTTTGTCCTCTAAAGAAAGAAACATGGTAGGTACCGGTATTATTTATTCGCTAAATAAAGTATTAGGCAGACAAGTGCCACAAACTCGATTAGATTGCATTTATTTCATCAAAAATTCAAAAAGAATTAAATATCAGAATTGGTAATTTTGCTTGGTATCGGAATCGGGCAAAATTTTTTACATCTATATTTTCTTTACAGAAAAATGCAAGAAATTGGTCGAATTGGCTCGTGAGCATGACGTGCTAATCATATGTGATGATGTTTACAATACGTTGTCATATGAAACAGATCCCTCTAATCCAGGCAAATTCTTGCCTTCTCCTTCACGTCTCTACGCGTATGATTGCAAGAATCACTATAATTATAAAGGTACGACTTCTATCGTAATTTACGCCAGTGTGTCCACTAGAATTGCCAATGTTGCGTGGAACTGGGGGACACGAAGATTTTTTTAAGTATTTCAGAATCAGAATGGCGAGAGTCAAGAATGGAGTTAATGCGAATAATTTAATACCAGTTGGAATTACATTATTTTTCGAAACCTCTTTGCTCGCTGTTCTACTTATAGTGGTGTTTTTTCTATGACGTCATAACATTTTTCATATCATCTAAAATTTTTGTATTTATTTGTATAGGTAACGTTGTCTCTAATGGTTCATTTGCCAAAATCATTGCCCCTGGGTTACGATTGGGCTGGTATGAAGCCCCACAGAGAATCATTGATGTCATGAGAGGGAGTTATTTAATAGAGAGTGGAGGTGGCCAATCCGCGTACATATCAACTGTAGTAGCAGAAGCATTGAAAAGCGGTGCAATTGATGATCATGTAAATGCATTGCAAGTTGCCCATAAGGTAAGTGCAGTCTTTTGCTATTGATGTACTGTGCACACTCTAGCATTCACTATACAGAAACAGTAATCAGTGATGCATGACAATGGCACAGACAGTAATTGATGTCATTAGTCTCTACCAAAATCTCTGAAACAGTTGAGATGGAAGGCTGAGCAAAGAGGTTGCATGCCGTTAAAAAAGGCTATATTTTAGGTGGACGTTATTTATCAGGACTGCTGGACCTTTTGTGGTCCGGCGGGTTCGTTGTAATGTGAATAATGAAAAGGTTTAAAATGTATATAAGTTAGTTTACCTGCCAGTTGGTCGAGCTGTAGCGCGTTCGTCTCTGGATCGGTAGGTCTGAGTTTCAACTCTCAGGCCGGTCAAATCGGAACCAGTGTTGCCAACGGCTCGCCACCGCTGCGATATTTCTTCAAAAGGAGCTATGTTGTCCAAGGGCAATAGCGTGGAGATGGGCCCCGCAAACTGGTGATGCGCTTTGGCGTAATACCGCGTGTATAATGAGAGATTTGATCACTAGCAAGTTTTTTAACTTAAGGAAAGAATGGAAGCTGCGATTGAAGTTGTGGAAAGAAATTTGGCCAAATATGGTGTTACAATCAGTCACCCTTCGGGCGGATACTTTTTGTGGGTCAAACTTCCGTCAGAAATTAATTCGGGTCGAGTGTGGGAAATTTCGAAAGCAACTGAAAATGTTACATTTGTTAGAGGCAATGTGTAAGTTACGGAAATATTTTGTTGTCTTTGTTAATTGTTTTTTTTTTTTTTCATCAAGTACCGTGTACAATGTGTACATCAATTTCTGGAACAATTTTAAAATAATACAAAATTTAAATGTGATTTTTGATGAAATTAATTTCGTTTCTTTGTTGTTGTAGCGCATATTTATTCTCCTGTCAGCGTCAGACGCTAACTATTGGACGTTCAACGCACTTTTCATTGCAATGACTATATAGTTAGTGGAGGAATCCGCATCTGCTTAGGAGTTTCCAGTGATCCAATGTTCCTGTGGATTTCTTCGAATTCTTGTCCACCTAATTTGCTGCTTGTTTGAAGCCACCAAGCAGAGATAATCATCGTAAAGCGTGTTACCCAAGGACGCAACGACGTGACCAGGGTGCGAGAGACACCCAGAACATGCGATCAGGATCGTCGTAAAAATAAAAACCATGCCTTTACTCTCTCGGCCACTCTGCCGACATAACTCTTCGGTAACGTTCTCGACTGATTTTTTTATGTAGTGTAGCGGTTTTTCATCCTTGATTTAACGGTATCAAAGGAGAATTGCAAGTTAGGTGGCGACAGTTGGATTTGGCCTTATCGGAACACAGTTGAAGTAGGAAAAAAACTGTTTTGCCTACACAAATCAATGTGTTTCGTGTCCACTTTTCTAACATTGTTTTTTGATTTTGGTTTTTGGCTTTCTTTTTTTTTCTTGAGAAAACGAATCTAAAAAACGCCGCCAGAAAAGTGCAATTTGAAAGAAAAGCGTTTGTGCTTTCGCTACTTTGTGACCAACGATGGGTCAGACTCTGAAAGCTGCAAAGTGAGAATGAAATTTTCCACATGTAACTTACGGTGCGATCGTTTCCTGAACCCTGAAAAGAGGGAATACACCGCATAGCCTTTGGTATGATGGTGGAATTTTCGGTAGTTGGGTGTCGGCCGGTTGGATTCGCACTCACTTCTCGAGTAAAAGATCTTAAGCCCCTCAAATTTGGCACCGTGTTACCTACTAATCGCTTTAGCGACTCGTTTTGAAACCGTGTACCCAGGCACAATTACGCGAAGATGGTCTCAGCCAACTCATTAGATGTCCGTCGTATGTGGTGTAGATTTGGTACTGATTTGTTGGCATATAACCGTGGACATTGGACAACTTTTCATCCATCTATAAACTCTTCAGTATATTTTTTTGTGCAGTAATCGTTAATTAGGCGCCTCTCTGCCATAACAGAAGAATATATATTTAGTATGTTTTCTGTTGTTTAGGGCTTCATTGTGCGGTGATTTTGCCAACTATCTTCGTCTTTCAATCGCTTATTACGAAGCAAACGAAATCAAGGATGGGACCGAGAAACTGTGCCGTGCTATCGCCGCTGCGATAAATGAAAAACCATGCTAAACTTGCATCTTTCGTCATTTTTTGCATTGTTTTTTGGTGAAATCACTTAAAAATCCATTTTTCACAAGTAATTAATATAATAAAGTTGTAACCAAGCTTTCTTGGCCAGGGCTGGAGACAGCTAAAGGAGCTTTCTGTCTTCGAGTCAAGCTGCCCAATTGTCACCTCACACCGTCTGGCGGTGGAGGCTTGACAGTTTACAATGCCGTGCCTCGCCACATCCTTGTCTGTCCTAATAAACTTAATGTCTAGCACATCTAACCGATCAGTGGTCGAGTGCATAGAGCGTCTGCTACTGAAACGGTAGACTTGGATTCAATTCCCAGTCGGGTCAAACCAAAGTCTACAAAAATTGGTATTCACAGCTTCCATACTTGACGTTCAGCAATTAAAGGGACAGTGTGAAGCCTCCACCGTGTGTGGTAAACAGGTGGGCAGGTGGCAGCTTGTCTCGAAGACCGAAAGGTCCCTTCGCTGTCTCCTGGCCAAGGCAACTTGGTGCATAAAATGTAATTACATTGATGCACAATATTCTATCTAATTATTTTGCTCATTCTGATGTCATGTGACAGGCTCAGTCAAGACCATAATGCATTGTCGTTTTTTGTTTGTCACACTGTTCAGTGAGAGAGGTTGTGAAGTCTGGATCCTTCTACAATCCACACATTAATTTTTCAAAGACGGCAAAGTTGGTTAAAAAAATAGAATTGAACAATGAACAATCACTAACTCGTATCAGCGCAACGAAAATATATTCAAAAAGTTTTTTTCTATACTGCTCATTTTGTGCAATGTGCATTTATTTCTAATGATGCGATTGTTGGGTGTATCGTGTACGCTATTGTATTATTTCCTTGCGTGATTTGATCGAGTTTAATACAGTATAAATTTTCTAGTTCAAAGAAAAACTGTCTGTGGCCGATTAAAGGGTTTCAAAAATATTACGAGTCAAACCGACCGTTAGTTGTATAGATTGGGTGAAAGAAAAACTTGTTAGGCGATTAACTGTGTAGTTAGATTAATAGTGCTTTACGCTGCTACGCATTTAAAATCTCACAGTGTGCACCCATTGCACTTTTAGAATTGAGCTTAGTTCACATATGGTAGCACTGGAGAAATCGTTGGTGTGCTACAGGTCAAGAATGGAATAGCATAGAAGAAGCAACAGAAACTAGAAATAGACCAGCAACTTTTGCCAGGCATTTAAAATATCATTGCTCGATCTCGACAAATGATTTTTAAGGTTGTTGAGCACTCGCATACCAAACCATTCTCATTTTATTTTTAATGACAATAGTGACAGCAAACCAAATAAACAGTTACAAAAAGACCGCATTTGGAGTTGAGGGGGGGGAAGCGACACAAAATCAGGCGATGAATCATGTAGAGGTTCTTAGTCAATATTCCTTTCATTCGAAACTTAGATCGAAGGTTTGCGATCTTGTAAACAATTTCACCCATCAGAAGATAGCGCAGTTGAGTAACTTAGCAAAACGTTTGCAGCATTGCTCTTTTTTTTCTTTGGTAATAGATGATCAAACAATTGTAGCACGTGATTGCGAGCATTCAATCGCAGTATCAGCTGTGAGTTAATTGGATGGCGGCATTCAACTTACAGAATGCACGTGGATAGGCAGTTAGCGTTGACAGACTGCCTGTCAACAGCTGGAAAGAATTTGTTCCAGTGGTACTTAGAAATTTTAAAGATCTGGAATGAAAGCAAAGCTAGATTACCGTAGAAGAAGAATATACTATTGTACTGAAAACACGCATTCGAAGGGAAGTGAAGTGTGATGCTGCAGTAGGCTATTCTTAATTTCATAATACTGTATGTTGTCAAGATCGCTTTCACTGTAGCTGATTAAGTATTCTTGAAACATATAAAGCACAACTAATGTTACTATTAGTATAACTTGCTAGTTATTGAATAATACAGTATTCGAATTGTGCATTTCAATTTTCAAAATAGCGGCAGTAACCAATTTATTAAATAATATCGTAAATGGTAATCTAATTTATTTACATGACAAAAAGTAACTTACAGTAAATTCTATTGGCTACCAGTACTGTACATGGGTGTTATTAAAACAAATAACTCTAAATTAAATGAATTGTTAATTCAGAATTAGATCATATCGGTATTCTAAATCTGAAATGCAGTAGTGCAGAATTGTAGCATGGTAAAGTGTAAACTAAGCATTCTTTTTTGATGGTATAGTCACTACTGATATTACCTTGATTATTTAGTTAATAGTTATAGCCTACTAGTTTATCCAGATCCACAGCTACTTTGTCTGTCATTGTTATTCCATTAATTTTTGTGTTTCTAGTAACATAGTTACGCTGGAGGTTCAATGGCATTTGGTGTGATTGTGATTATGTAGAAATTGATTCGCTTATAGCTTTTTTCATTACAACTACTTTAATTTAATTACAAATAAGGATCTAGGCTATTATTGGAAGTATGGCTGGAGCAGAAGCTGCAGTCCAAACCTTTTTTCTTGAAAAACCCGAAATCCCGAAAAGATTACTGGAGGGAACAAAGTTTTTGAAATGGCCAAAATCAGATGGAGAGGTAAGACAGTCACTGTGCTGTTATGATTTTGTTTTTGCCGAATAGGATAATTTTAATTACATTTTATCAACCTGCCATGGCCAGGAGACTAGAATGGAACATTTTGATTGTCCAGTCAAGCTATCCACCTGACAAATACACTTGATAAAGGCTTTACATTGTCCAATGTTTATTGCTAAACATCTGCCTGGAAAACTTTGAATACCAATGTTTGTAGTCATTGGTTTGACCTGACAAGGAATTGAACCGTGGTCTACTGTTTCAGTAGCAGACAGTTTATTCATTTAACCACTGATTGATATTGGTTGGTAATATTTTCATTTAATTCAATCTGTTACATGCTGAATAAAAGAATTACACTTACAAAGTTATTAAATTTTGAGCTTGGGTTTTTGCCTGCTGTTTTAAAGCTATTTGCTCATGATAAAAAGCTTTGGTGTAAGTTAATCCAATTTCCTTCAGAAGCATTCAAGCACAAGTGCATTTTTATGAAACGTCAATTGCAAATATTTTTCGTGTCTGGTTCAAAAATTTACTTCTTGAAAATTAACTTTTTTCACAACTTTTTCACAACTTCTTGAAAATTAACCTTTTTAAACTGTGTTGTGTACTTGAAAATAAAAACATGAATATTTTTAGGTGTAGCTTGACTTTAATTTCTTCCCATGCTCTAATCCTTGTTTTAAATTTTTTAAGGAAACTGCAGTCCCTGTGACTTTAAAGGTCGACCCCAATGGTCATCTTATTTATTGGAAAGAACCAAATAAGGTAAGCTACTGAGCATCTCATTACCATTACAGGATTCCACTTCCAATCAATTTAGTCAGCATATTGCATCTTCAAATATAAGTTTTTAAAAGTAGCAATATTTTTGGGGGTATCACTTTCATTTTTCAAAATTTCATGGAACTTAACACACATTTGCTTACAAAAAATGTGAACTTGAGCAGTTCATTTTCTCATACATCCTTGAAACCAGTCTTACCTTACACTGGTTGCTAATTCAGCAAATAATGACACAATATAATTCTTAACTAGTAAGGTTTGGAACTATGGATGTCATTCCACTGAAGCATGTTTATTTTTCAATTTAGCTGTTTTTGACTAACGATATGTCAGTAGGGATAATGTCATTCATGACCAACCCTATCATGTTTTGAAACTTATGTAAGTGTTTGTTTGTTGCAAGCTGTTCAACTCTTAAACATTTCACTGTTGTTTTAGGATGCAGAGACTCTTGATATATCCAGTATTAGAGATGCAAGATTTGGAAAATACGCCAAAGAACCAAAGGTATAAAATATTGTCAAAATTTTTTGACGACAAATCGACAATGACAATTTTAATATGATTTTTTCGAATTTAAACGTATGGTTGTGTGCTCTATGATCAAAGGTGAATCAAATTTTATTTTTTGATCAATGCAAGTGCAGAGCTAAATATTAGAAAGTCGATCTGAAATTTTGATCTAAACGCTAGGTTATTTTTGCTGTATCTCTCTAATTTAAGTATCGCATGATAAATGTTTTAAGCTGGTTTAACTTGTAGTTTTCTTGATCCGAATTGCTGACATAGATTAATTTTGATCGATACTGATGGAAATCATCACCGATGTAGGCGTAATTATTTAAGAAGGCCATTTGAAAGTGCCTTGATTTTGTTTGATTTTAAAAGTGAGTGCTGCCATTGAACCCTTGTAAATTGTGAATGAAAGCCTAATTTGCCTACTCAAGAGTTTTGCATTTTCTTAAAAATTTTGCATGTTTCATCTTTGAAGTATCTCTCTCAGTGTTTAGTTTCATCTTTTTTTGTTTGTACCAGTAGTTAATCGTAGTCGATTTAGTTTTAATCAGCTGTAATTAATTAAATACTATCGATTAAAGCTCTGCTCTGCTTAAGTTTAAATAGCCTAGACATGTGAAATTGAATTTATTGATTAAAAGGTTCTCTCCTATCTCTAAAGTAAAAGCATTTTTTGTAATTTGTAAAACTCATTTTGTTTGCTTTCTGTAGTGCGTAAAATATACGAAAATTATGGTGATTTGATTTAGTTTATATTTAAAGCATCTTTGTTTGCCTTCAAATTTAAAGCAGTGCATTATGCAATGACCAAGTGCTAACTGGCGCATACATAATTAATGATCTAAATAAGATTAAAAAGGATTTGTCTTATTTGAAATTAGTTTTTGAACTCTGCGAAATAATTTATGGAAATTCCTGAGACGCTTTTTTGCAGTATTTTAGCCATATTTTTAAAGACAAGCTTTATTTTTCGATATATCTCGTGAACCCGCCTCAAATTCCAACTAAAAATTAATCTTTTTTAATATGTTGCAAACGAGATACCTTCGCATAAACCTTAATTTTTCCGTAAAATTGCCATAACTCAATTGCGAAGGAGCTTTTTGAAACATGTCTGCCGGATTGCTAGTGTGAAATGATACTCTTTTTTTCAAATTTGAAGTTTTTTGAGTGTGAAATTATGTTTTGCCGTGCTTTGCAGCAAGAAAAACTTGAAAAGGCTTTGACTGCGGTGAGGATTTAATTTTTCGTTTGCATGCCTAATGCTCACATTGAATGCAGTGAATATTTTGGTCCTAAAAGTTTGAAACATCTTTTTATAAAGGTTAGGGGTCTTTCTGAAAATGCACCATTCAAATTAACACTGGTTTTGCTGTATCTAACCCTTGCATGTATCGTCAATCATTCTAACTTTGACCTTAGGTAGGAAAAAAATGAGCACAAAAGTATTCTTTTTTTCGTCATTGCCATATTTTCCGTGAGAGTTGCGTGGGCAACAGTTTGCCGCACCCCACTGTCTTCATTTTGCTTGGTGAAGTCCCAAGCGATTTCATCCATGTTACTTGATGTAATTGGTCCATCTGGTTCGATACAGACTAAAAAGTTTTTTCCTATTTGCTTTTGCAAGTACAGCTTGTTTGAAAACTCTTATGAGGCGTTTTTCATTCCTCAGCAGAGATCTTCTGATTTTGAGAACAAAAGCATTATGCTAAGAAATTTAATAATTTTTATCTTTTAATCTATCAACGCGCCATTTTGTCGCATTTTTCGAGGTGGGCAGTTTCGAAATTAAATTTTTAACTTTTTTAAAGCTGACTTTACCCTAAACTGATACGAGCCAAGAAAACAAAGTGCTTAAACAGGATATCAAAATACATCATTGAAACGTATTAACAAATAAAGCGTTTTTTCGTGTATATTTACGGTGACAATATTGTTGTTTCAATGCAACGTGATTTTCAATAGGCTTCTTGGCTCAAAATCTTCTCGCATGTTTTCAACTACGCTAGTAAAGAATGCGTTTTGTAATCACAAAACACATTCGCTCTTTCCTAAGAAGTTTTTAGCCCATGTATAATGAAATTTCAAAAGTTGTGTTTTTAGATGTTGCTTGGCAATAGATTTTTCTAGCAAAAAAATTTTTCTAGCAAATAGATTTTTCTAGCAAAAAAATTTTTCTAGCAATCTGACCTGCCAGTTGGTCGAGCGGTAACTCGTTCGTCTCTGGAACAGGAGGCCTGAGGTTCAAATCTTGGGACGGTCAAATCGACACAGTTGTCAACGGCTCGCCACCAGTGCGACATTTCTTCGAAAGGAGCTGTGTAGCTCGGGCGCAATGACGCGGAGATGGGTACCGTGAACTCGTTACACGCTTCGGCGTAAGCCCGCGAGTATAATGAAAGATTTGATTTGAGTCAGTTAAGTCCATTTAAAATGCATTGCTCACATGCGATTCTTGTGCTTGCGTTTTTTGACTTGAAGTTTGGTTTGGTATTTGTGCATGGTTTTGCCAGAAAAATTCTTTTCTGAAGCAAAAGCTTAATTGAAAGCGGAAAAAGAAATTAAACGAGATCAATTTCCCGAAAGCTAAACTGTAGTTGAGGACACCATGCATTTTTCGAATTGATTGGTTTTGCACAACTGGTGATATTTAGGCTTGGGCCAATAAAGAAAAAGTTTGCAAGAAAATACATATAAGATAGGCTAACGTTGGTATACCGTTCTTTGTCATTTTTTGATTTATTTTGTTTGTAGCGTTGTGCAACGACCTGACGAAGCCAGCTAGTATGGGCTGGCGAAACGTTGGTGCAAGTTTAAAAAACACCAGTTGTGCAAAACCATTTGAATTTCCGAAAGTTATTTTGTTTCATTTTGGAAGGGAGGCATTTTCTACGCGCCGTAATGGCACCACGAAATAAGCTGTATTACGACATCTAAATCCCTTCGGTATTGCTCCTACAATGGTGTCAGGCTTAGTTTTAACGACACAGCAACAGCTAATTGCCTAATCAGCGTATCTCGATCCGTGCAGCGGAAGTTAAGTACGGTAACTTTGTTAGCTGTGTTTTCAATTTGCCATTTGCGTATATTTACCATTTCTAAACAATATCTAGACACTCTTTGCCATTTGCGATTTTTACCCTTTCTTATGGGAGAAATTAATCGTAAATTCATAGAGTATACCTACTTAAAGCAAATTTTTGTTTGAAAAATTATTTTGAACTTTTGACTTGTTACGTAATTTTATCTCTAGATGTTTTGTTTGGGTAATTTGAATTGAGAAATTTATTGTAACTTTAATGTGAATGATAGTTTTGTGACATACGTTCAGCAAAATCCTTTTCTTCAGTTTTTAATTACTTTATTTTTCTAATTACGGCAAAAGATTGTGAGAAAGTTTTGAGTTTTCGTTTGACTGTAAAAGTTTAAAAAATTGGGGTCACTGGGTTATTGTGCAGCGTATTTGGCACATGCTTTAATGTCTTAATGTTCAAAACAGCCAAAAATTTAAGATATCTAACCCATAATTGCATTGCGTTGTAAGTGTACAACGAGGTATATGTTTTCGGTCATTTTATGGTTATTTGACTAAAATTTTTGTGAATGCTCGAAAAAGTTTAGCTATTTATTCAAAATGACCGAGACAATAGAAAAGATTTAATGTTTTTGCATAGTAGCCTCAAAACTGTGCACGCGTTTACAAAAACAACCGAAAAATAATTCAAAATTTGGCTTTCAACCGCAAGTTTTAGGTATAAACAGTAAGCCCAGTCGTGCCTGTTTGATACATAAAGTCTTCATGCAAAACTGTTGATTGCCATTAAATTCAATCCGACGCAGTTTATTTTCAAAATATCGTTTGTGCATAGTTTATCAGTTAAGATAGAATTCATTCAAGGCTAACGTTTATCTTTTGGCCGCTGCTTACGTTGTACACTTCCTGTGTTTTAAAGCGAAATTAATTTGGCTCGAATGTGATTGTCACGCTTATAACTACAGTGCATTGCCTCTCGATAATTTAATGGAATAGACAATCATACTAAAGTAAAATAGAAGAATGCAGTTTTTCATAATGGGCTCTGATTTGTCATTACAAATGGTTTCATTGCCACTAGCCCACACATATTGCTGGGTTCTAAATAGGCGTAGTATGCATAGTCCATTTAACGCCTAATTGCTCTAAACAGGCATAGTATCATTAGTAGGCTACGCCAACCCTATGTTTAACCCTAACCCGACTATGTGTATTTAGAAATCCGCCTGGTTGGGGTACTATTCCTGTTACGCCACACTAAATAGTGATAGGCATGGTATGCCAACCCAAACCCTAACACCAACCCTAACCTAACCCAAACCTTAACCTACTATGCGTGTTTAAAACAACTGCATATTGCTTTAGGACTATAACGTATTATAACACAGTACACGTCAAAAATTAAATATTTATAACCCTACAGTCTATTTCATCCGCAATCAGGATCATCAGTAATGTCTTTTTCAAAACAGTAAAATCTATAGCATGCTGTATTACAACCACACTAATACAGTATACCAAATCATTTAGATTAAGAGATTAGGAATCTGCCAGCTATTGCTACTATTCGGTAAGAGAACAAACTAGTCTTATTTGTGATATCGCGCAATACCTATGCGCTTCTAAAATGAGTGACAGACTACCACAATTTAGCATCTTTTTCGTCCGTGTAGTCTTTTCTAGGGGCTCTAGTATAATATCACTGTATTTGAATGGAATGCCTGCTTATTCCAATAAAATGCTATACAAGTCGAATCAAATCACGTTTTTTCTGGTTTCTCTATGAATTTACTGTAAACTTAGCTCTGACGTCGTCCGTTTCTAAATTTTTTTTTTTTTTTGTCAATGACCGAAAAAATTAGCAAGATTGAAAGTTAAAGTCGCGTTTGCAATGATAAAAATGACCCGAATAAATTGTGAAATGACCGAAAATAAGAGGTAAATTCGGACAATCGACCAAAATTTTGGATCAAAACATGATGTAAGTCTTTAAACAACCATTGTTTTCGTTATGATTTTTTCAAATGACTTTCATCAAAGTCAGCTGTGTGTTGCTTTACATCAAAGCCTGATGCCTATGTTTAGTTACAATTCAAGTTACTATGCATTGCAGTTTTTCTAAATTCGATTATCCTTTGAAACTAAGCATAAAAGAGTCTGTTACACCGCATTTCGATTCAGACGGAGAGCATTACTGAAGAGTTCTGTCCGAAAAGCTTATAACAGAACAATCAATTTGACTTTGCTGGAAGCTATAGTCAAATTCTGTGTGATTTCAAAATTATTTTTATCTTTTGTTTGTTTAAAAGCCAATAAATAATGAAGTCGTAAAGCTATGTGCAGATTTAAACAAATGGATAATGGCAATAAATATCCTCATATTTTTGTAAGCTTTAAGAGACAGCTTGTTGTCAGTTGTCATCATTCGTAATTTAATGGAGATTTGACGTCTTATTTATTTGTGCTTTTCGTGGCCTAAATTCAACAATTTACGAAAATTTATCCTTTCAGAATGCGGACATTGCTTATAAAAGGTTTGACATAACGCATTAAATGAATGAGCAATATTTGAGCATTGTGCAAGTAATGCTGTATGCCGGGGGTGTCCAAACTTCATAAATGGAGGGCCAAATTAGATTCAGGCTAATTAAGTCCACAAAAAAGGAAATAAGAAAAGAAAAATAGAATTTTGTTCGAGCATTGTGATAAAAATAGGTGAAAATCAAAAAAGGCTTCAACCTTCAACAACTTTTTGGTGGGAGTATGCAATGCGGGCTACTTCTTAACCTCCCTCTATCTTTCGTTTACGATTGCTGTCGAAAATTTTTTTGGCGGGCCAGACTTTGGACTCCCCTGCTGTATGTGTATTCGAGGCATTAGGAATTGATTTTCGCCGTAATGATAAAGATGTTAAATTTTGGTAAATTCAACTCAAATAATTTTGTTTTCAGCTCTTTAAATCAGTAACAATGCTAACTAACATGGTAGGTTATTATGGATATAAAGCACTCGTACTCCATATAACAATAGCACTACAATTGATCATAAACTCTTTACTACACTGCAATCGAAAAAATTTGAAATGTCAGCATATTTTGCCAGTTTCGTTGCGGCAAAGTAATCCCTACTCGAGTGAAATTTTGAAATTAATAAGTCTATTAGTTTGACAGAGCCGCCGTGACGTCAAATTAGCGTCATAAGCCGATCAAAAGTTCTCGTCTTGTCGCGACAATTCGGCGCGAAGTAAGACTGAAGTGCTTGGGAATTAGAAATCAGTGTTAAGTTAATCGCGATATGGCATGACCTGTGTATTGTGCAGCAGCTACTCTAGGAGTGTCCTGTTGTGTTGAGAAATTGTTTTAAAACACCAACTCTTAATCGATTTGAATAAATCTTGTAATCAAGAGCATACTTCACTTACTCGTGCACTGGCTGGAGAAAAATTACCAGAAAAAGGAAAAAAAGACGAAAACGAATACTTGACATTTTTGCATCGATGATTGGTAGAAAGTAATGTTCGAATCAACATTCTTGGGTTCTATTCAATCGTTTGTTTTTTCGAGTTCGTTTCTGATTAAATGATATTGTTGTTTAAAGAAATGATTGAGCTCGGAAAATCTGTTTAGCGTATGTTAGAATGGAATTAATGTACTGCCTCCAGTCTTCACACGTCAAATGCAAATCAAATGAGTTTTTTTTTTCAAAAAAAGAGAGAAAGAATAAAACTTACTTTTGTCGTGATATTTTGCTTACGAAGTAAGGTTTGTTTGAGGAAAAGGTTTTAAAGAAAGTGTTCTAAAATTACCCTACTATTCACAAACTCGCGACTTTTTGATTACATAATATGACTGCACCGCAGAGTTATTGCTGATGCAACCTATTTTTGTATTAAGTGTTTTTCCGGTTACTTTTTAATGCCAAATAAACAGATGTTTTGCCTTTTCAGCGTCTGTTCTGAAATTAGTGCTTAATGCTTGATTAGACCATGTTTTAATCCAATAAAAAATTATGTCAAGTCATATAGCTGAAACTGCTTATTGCCAGTAAGTAGCCTGAAAAAAAAAAAAAAAAAACAAGCTTCCTCGCTGGTAGCCTTTAGGAGAGATAACACCTAAACGATTAAAGTTAAAAAAAAACAGCATTTGTATTAAAAAGCTAAAGCGTTGGAAATTTTTTTTGATTTTCTGCAAGGAACATTGGTGTAATACTGTAGTACACAGCGAAGCCCTCGAAGAAAAAGCTAACCAATAAATACTAGCGGTTTTTGCAGCCTAACAGGCCTGCACTTAAAAGTTTGTGGTAAAAAAATTTTGCAACGAAAAGACGCGCTAAAGTTGGCTCTGGCGTCTGGAAGTCCCAAGGCATCAAAGTCCCAGTGCGAAAAATGTTGGCGCATAATCATCCCGCGCCTAATTGTCGTATACCGTTGTGAATTGATGTGGTTGAGTAACCGTAAACGTATCCCAAAGATAAATGTTCTACGCAGTGGTGTCAAGAATCAGACGCGAACAATCGGACCACCTTTCAAGTTGGATTTTGCATTTTGTAGAATGTGCATGAGTGTTATTGGAGCGGTGCAGGTCTTTTTTTTCGCTGCATTAAGTTTCCTAACTGCACAAACCAATAATAATCGTATTTTTTTGTTAACGTATTAACCTGTGTCACGTGATTCGGGCTAGTTTATTTTTGCAGTTTTTGCGCCATGGAGCTAAACCGCAAGTACACTGGCCGAAAATCTTTACCATTAGCTGCATGAAAACTCCTTGATTCACAACTAACACTGGAGTGGACACCAGTGCCGCATTTTTTCACTAACTAAAGACTAATTGTTGTTGTTAATTACTGGTTGATTTATTTTACCCATGGACTGTTGCTATTTGGAATGATTTTGGAGCAACAAGTTAATCCTAATGGAGCCAGTAAATTAAAACAACAGAAAAACTGAGAGAAAGTAGTCAGATGTTACCAGCGCTAACCCTTTCACAGACAGTACTTCGCGATCTGTTTCTTCTTAGTAGTCGTTTTTCTTCTAGTTAATACGTTTTCATCTCAAAATTCAGTCTATCTACTTTATATTTAAATAAAACAACCCTGATCGAGGGTTCCATTTACGAGCGAAACTGATTTTAAATTTTAATGTTCTAATTCTGTGGTAATATTTGGGTATTAGCTGTAGTTAAACCTTATAAAGCATTTTTTGAAGTGTGATATCAACCACAGCTGAATTTTAAATCCTTTATTTCAAATTTAACCATTAGCTTGAATGATCTTTTTAATTTTCTTGATGGCTGAATAGACAAGAAAGGAATCCGCAATTTGTGTTAATTAGTAGTTCTTGACTTGGCAATTAGCCGTTTGACGAAGAGGATCCAAAAAGATACTCATTTAGTCGTATGCATCTTAGTGGATTAACTTTAATCCTTGGATCATCAATTTTCTATTTTTCACACAACTGATGAACGAATCAGATTCAAGTAAACTGAAGTTGCGAGTTCAAGGACGCTATCTTTGAATTATGATATAGTTGTAGTTTTAACTTCTCCCCTAAAGTTTTCTCGATCCTCGAATCAAAGTTAATTCCACGTTGACGCATACGAACCTATGTGTAAAATCAGTAACTGTATCGATCCTCATCTCCGTTTGATTTTACAGGATCCGGAACTTAGTAAATTGGTTACAGATTCGATTCCGCTTTGCGATCGTTGTCTTACTGTGATACACGGTGTGAATTTTGTAGATCTGACGTTTCTAAACTTTGTTGCCGTTCAAGCCGAACCCCAGGCCCTTGTAGAGGTGAGATTAACACAGATTTTTTGGTTGTTTTGATTTTCAAGGTCGTATCATGCAACATTTCATAGACATTACGACGTCGTTATTTGTATTTTTAGAAGCTGGAGCTGTAACGACTTATAAAGCCCTTACGCTAAAATATTTGTCAAGTTATGTGCTTATTAATGTTTGCTCTTTTAGTATTGGTAATGAACTAAAATTTTGTTTGTCTTGTGTCCATTTAATGTTTATTTAATCATTGACTTAGACATCCCAAATCGATTGGGCTATACTTTGAGCAACATAATTTCAACTAATACTAATTCCTGTATTCCATAATCATAAGCACTACTTTCAAAAGTGGAAGGAAAATTTCTGTACGAGCAACAAAAATATAGAAAGATAGGAAAGATTGTATACCGTAAATTTTTGTTTGCAATCAAAAGAAGTGTTATTACACTCGTTAATAATGATTTTCTGTTTCTTCTTTTCTATGCTACTATTGCACGGGTTTCAGATCCATTCATAGACACCACAGACGTTCATGTGCAACACTTACATTAAAGACGACAAACTGCAGTGCTGTTTGTGGACAATGCTAAGCACTATTAGGCCATGTTATACTCGTAGAAATGTGTTTAAAAACGAAGTTTCTTGGCAACCATATTTGAAATACCTGAAAATTGGAACAGGTGTAGTTTTTGAAATACTGAGTCGATGTCCACGTTGTTTCACTGGCACAAGTGGGCATATCGTTATCATATGACTTCATTGTTACGTCACTTCCAAAATTATTTACTATTTATAATTTTCTTTTGTATATAGCTTTTAGTCTGTGTCATCTAAAAGCTTCGAAACAATCTTGAAATGATTTCTGATCGACAGATCATTGTTGCACGAAATTGTGACATCGTAGAGTGATGACATCACACTCGAACTTAATTTATTTTAAAACAACCCCAAGTTTGTAATATTATTCACGTATCCTTTCCTAAGGTACTTCTTGTGCGTGGTCTATTACCTTCATTTTAACTTTCAATTGAAGTAACATGAGTATGTTTTATACCGTTAAATTTTGTTAAATTTTTAAAAGTTTCAGTAAAAAAAATTTGCCTAGGTTTTGGCACCGGTGCTGCAATTCAGCGAAATAAATCACACAAACTTTCTGCGCACTTTGCAAATGAAGGAAGCATGTGGATTGAGGAAGCTTATATAGTCCAAAACTCATTCTAGTGGTTAAACATAATCTTTGTCAACCCCAAACTGCCAATTGATGACATCATTTGTGATGACGTTAAGTTCTTTTTACCTGATTGCGGCGTTCTTCCGGTGAAGTTGCAGCAAGCTTGAGGTCATGACGACCAACATCATCAGAATACGAACAAACGATAAAGAGCTGAGAGTGAAGCTACATAACATCAATATGAATAGTAAGATTTTTTGTTTTGAAATTTAAAAGTTAATTTTTGCGTCACAAGAATAAACACAAAAAACTTGTAAAAAACGGATAATGGTAAAACTTTGATCACAAAAACTACGGCATAAACTAAAACTGATGTCAAAGCAAGATATGCGGCACTAAAGTGAAGAACGGTAAACTACAGGAAAAGATTCACCATCTAAACGATTTAATTCTTTTAGCCTAGAAAGAGTAAACCAAGATTCGACAGTCTATCGTTTCGACAAATTTCTGTCAGTTTACAAAATGCGTAATTTGGTCTAATCGATCACATGATTGGAAAATATAACTTGCTCACACAAAGCAGAGTTTTGTTGTTTGATGGTTTTTGTTTTGGTGTCATGACCAACGAAACGTCAATAAAACAACAAGGCTTATAAGACCAAGCTTGGTGTGACTTCGCCGGAAGAATGTCGCTATCAGGTTTCTTCTATTTATCCCCGGTGAGCAGCAAACTCCTAAGCCTATTCCTATTTTTGCAATTCTTTTTACCTTATAAAATCAAATTAAAAACCCAAGCTTTAGAAAAATTTTCGAAAAACGCAATTATTCCAATATCGCCATGTAGTCGAAATGTGTTTGATATTTGGGATATTTTTTGCTGAAATTTTGTTTCCGTAATGACCGTGACGTAACTTAAGCGGCATGGAAAACTTTTGAGGTATCCGTGATATTTAAATTTGTATTAAAAGGCATCATCATCACAATGCCGCAACTAGATAGGGCCAAGTTGGCGCTACCCTCTCGCCAAAGCATAGGGCGAAAGTGGCGTTACTCTCTCGCCGAACCCCTTATCGCAATGTTTTTATCTAAATGCTATAGAATGGCTTGCATGCCTGCCAGTTACAAATTTATTTAAGGTGTATCAAAAAATAACTACTTGTTATTGTTTAAAAAATAACAAACTCTTATACCAGTTGGGGTTTCCTTTTCCCAATCGATTTCTCTCTATTTGTGTTTGCTTTATACTGCATGTAAACTCTTCGCTAGACAATTAAGCGTTTTTGTTGTGCTTTTTATTTGTATAATTCCATGGCAATGCAGTACTTAGCATACCTTCGTTTCCGTTTTGTTTGTTTATACATCATTGCAATATTTTGTCAATTTACAGTAGTTCTACGCCGAAAACCAAGAAGTGTACTGAAATTATTTTAGTTCTACTACTTACAGCTAATCTCATCTTGTTTGGTCAGGAGCTAAAAGCATTGCAAATGGGACTAGAAGGTGCCTTGTAGATTTATGTTGTTATCGGGAGGAGCAAAGGGTTAAAAAATTCTCTATCATGCCGTCATCCAACTCACTTTATGATTCCATTACATCGCGAATTAACCAAACTTTTGGGAAGAATACTGGACAAATATCCAGGTTAATTGACTTAATTCAAGAATTACGTATTTTATAATTAAGGTTTTCAATTTATTTTTATGCGAAAAACGTTCAACGTTACAAACTATAATGAAACTGATATTCCGCAGGTTATTTTAATTTTTGGTAATGCATTCAACGCTTCACCAATTTTATGCTTGGTTGTTTGTCCGGCGCATTTTTACGGGATAGAGGTTGTGGCAAAAATAGTCCCGATCTAAATCCTTAACAAGAAATCAATACGATTCCGAATTTGTGTTCAGCAAAATTTTACAAAAAATTGGGTCTGATTTGATGATATCATCACAGTGGCGTCAGGGCCAACTTTTGATTACATGACGTCATAGGCGGTTTAAATGTAGCATAAAAATATGCTTTTCAAAATATAAAATTGAATTATACAAGGCCTATGTAAGTGATTAGATCACAAAAACGTCTAACGACCTCATTTAATCGAGGATTGAAGGAAAAATCAATTGGGTATCTAAAGTTAGAGCAGTTGTATTAGATTAGGTTGGCGTTAACTCCGTCCTTCTTTACCCTGCTTTTTCAAAAATATTCTTTAACGCCACATAGGGGCTCTCTTATTATAATTTTTTTGGCAACCCTGATATTTCAATGCCGTAGCCTAGCCCACAGAGGTCTATATTAACCTAAATATCGTTTGAAAGGTCTCTGGGGTATGTAATTGCGTCGTTGCCTTTAAGACAAAACTAAGATGGCGTTGCCAATGCTCTAAACGTCAGGGTTTTTTTTAACAAAACTTGCAATTGAAGAGGCTCCAGCATCGTGTTCAAAATAGAATATCTCTGTGAAGTGGCTGGGTCAAGAATGACAGAGTCAACGCCAGTTTAATTTAATGCAATTACCCTAACTTTAGATACCCCGAATGATTTTGCCTTCAGTCTCATTTAAGTCAAATAGACCAAAATATCCAAACTTTGCTGAAGTGGCTCCAACAAATCTCAAAATTAAAAAAATTTGTCTTACTTTCATCGAGTTCGAATTATCAAGGGCCTTTGAATAAGTTTAACTCAAAGTCAAGTTGGTTTAAAGTACAATTTTTTTCCGAAAGAGTTTGTTACAAAAAACTGGGTAGTTTTCTTACTATGTATGGTTGAGCTAGGTGATAATCTGGTATAACTGTTGTCATACACTGTATGCAAACTCTCTAGAGCATGATGATTGCTAATAAACTTGCTAACTTTTCTCACTTTTATAATAAGGTTAAAGGAGCTTAAAATTGAATAGGAAATAATTTCTGTACCTTGATGATGCATCGTAGCAACTAAAAATTTTTCATGGTGGGGAGTAAAAAATTTAATTTATTTGACCCCATATTTGCGACGTTATGTTGCTCAAATTTATGTGTGATAGGTTGCACGCTAATGGAAATAAAATGCCAAAAAAATTATCATTTGGTTTAGAGTGTAATTATTAATCCTATTTAACACGAGCTATTTTACCAACGCACTATACACCACGGGGAAAGCAAAACCCATTCTACCTATTTAGGAAGCTCTAAATCACAAAGCCGAAAATAGTAAGGGCACAAAATTTGGCCTGTGGCAATTTGACATCCACAAACAGCCATCAAATTTTCAAGAAGAGCCAGAGAACTATGCAAACCTCAATCCATACGCCAAAACTATAGGCAGTTTTGAAAGATCTAAGAAAGCCGTTTTGCTTTCCTTAAGGGAAAAAACGATACGGGTACGCCAAAATATTGACTAAGTTAGAAATAATGTATATTCTCAAAAAGCACGGCAGAATCCCAATAACAGCAATTATCTAAAAGGCAGTTTCTGACCCCGTTTGTGTTGCTTCCAGACCAAACAACGTAGAATTAAAATAATTTCAGTAAACTTCTTTGTCTTCGCGTAGAACAGTAAATAAGTAAATTGACGATATAATGACGAATAAATGAGCAATACGGAAATGAAAGGGTGCAGTCTACTGCTTTGCCATGGGAATATACGGACAAACAACAAACAAAAACGCTTAATTGTTTAACGAAGAATTTGCATGCAGTGTAAAACACACACAATTGAGGAGAAATTGATCGGGAAAAGGAAACCTCGATAGTTTTGAGGGTTTGTTAATTTTTGACAAATTTGAGTAAATTTGTAACCGGCTAACATGCAAGTCATTCTATAACATTGAGATGAAAGCATGCTACAAGGGGAGAGGACAAAATGCTTCGGCGAGAGGGTAACGCCACTTTGGCTCTGTCTAGTTGCGGCCGTGTGGTGATGATGCCTTTTAAAAGTAATTTCAATATCGCGGGCAAAATTTCGGATCAACGATCATCATAAGTTTTAACAAAATATATCCGGTGGATCGAACAAATTTTGACTATATGGCGTTGCTAGAATAATTGTTTAAGTAATTTTTGCTGAAGTTTCAGTTTTTAATTTGATTTTATTAGGAAAAAATAACTTAGCGAGAATAGAACATTGAAATGAAAGAAAAGTTCGTTATCTTTCTTCAAAAATTCTAAGCATAGCATAATACACACAAAAATACTCTAAAAACTTACTACGGAGTGTTACTTTGTGTTCATAGTTATGAAAAACATGTTTTGTTACTAGCATTAATTGCTATTGATGGAGGTTAAAAAAACGATCAAGAAAAGTGCAAATGCAATTTATGGCACAGGTAATAGCAAAAATTATGTGCAATTAAATAGAGGAGCTGAAAGTTTTAACACTCAAATTGATATGAAACTACTTTTTAGGCACAAACACTGAAAATTAAACGATTATGACATAACGTTTGAAGCAACCATTGTCGCAATTGCGAAAAACTTACTATTTGAAAGCATAGCTAATTTATGCAAATTTTGATCATTTTTTGTAAATTATGCTCATATTTCACGACCTAATAACGTCATTACAAATGATGGCATCAATTTTGCTGTTTTTGTTGATGAAGATTATCTTTAACCACTAGAATGACTTTCGAAGTACTGTATATAAGCTTCCACATGTTTACTTCATTTGCAAAGTTGGCCGGAAATTTGTGCTCAACTGCCGCGCCAGTGCCAAAATCTGTCTAAATTTTTTCATTGAAAACTTTAAAAAACTTCAACAAACTTTACCGGTATAAAACATACTCATATCTGCTTCCATTAAAAGTTGAAATGAACGTTTTAGACCGAAACGATATGCGTATAATATTACAAAACTTAGGGTTGTTTTGAAATAAATTAAGCTCGAATGTGGCACCATCATTCTATGATGCCACAATTTCGTATCGACGATGATCATTTCAAAATTGTTGGAAGCTTCTGAGTGACACAGACCAAAAGCCACCT
Organism: Trididemnum nubilum; assembly: GCA_963965965.1. Lineage (NCBI taxonomy): Eukaryota > Metazoa > Chordata > Ascidiacea > Aplousobranchia > Didemnidae > Trididemnum > Trididemnum nubilum. The sequence goes on along the minus strand of OZ014469.1, from coordinate 40,559,808 downwards.
ACATAAAAGAAAATTATAAATCATAAATAATTTTGGCAAAATGGCGTAAAAATGACCTCGTATGATCACGATGTGCCCACTTGTGCGAGTGAAGAAACGTGGATTTCGATTAAGCATTTCAAAAACTGCATCTGCTCCAATTTTCAGATATTTCAAAGATGGGAGCTACGAACAATCCAATTTCGCATAGCATACGCGGCGTATAAAGTTTTTTTTTTTTGCGGGCTCTCGACTGGCCGATTCATATTAGCATAAAAATTGAGAAATTTGAACTCTTTTTCAGGAATGGGCTAATTTTTTGTTGAAATCAGCATATCATCCGTTGAATCGACACATATCCGTCGCCACTTCTGTCGAGAAAGCGTAAGTTGAGTGTATTTTTTTAAGCAGTTCGCATGTTTCTTTTGACTGCACCGGCAGATCTCTGCTTTGGCGACGTGAAAGGTTCATGCTAATTACGGGTCGTCATTTTTTGAAATCATCAAAATGTCACTCACGTTGACAAACTAAAGTAATAAAAATCATCCATATACTGGCATAAATTGCAGTGGTTGCTTGACTCGATGACCGTAAGGCCTTTCGCAACTTTCCTGTCGCCTTAAACGAATACCAATTAATTTCTAATTCGTGCTGTTACTGAGCGATGAAATAAATTTGACTTGTCATGTTATTTTGTGACTAATTCATTGATTGCATCTTCATTCATTGGTATGGCTTGGCAAGGATACAGCGAAATAACCTTTCGATCTTCGCGTGAAGCTGCCACCTGCCCGCCACACATTGTGGAAGCTTCACACTGTCCCTTTCAATGCTGAAAGTAGAGGAGAGAAGCTGTGGATCCCCGTTTTTATAGTCTTTGATTTTGGTTCGACTGGGAGCATTACCGTTCCGAGGCGATACAGTCTCTTCGTCAAAATGGCGTGTTTGATTAGAGAGAAACAGAAAAGGCTCGATTACTCAAACTTTGCTTACAAAACCTAAATTTGCCCTGAACTTAGGATTGGATAGCCTAAACAACTGTTGAAATACATGGACAAAGATAGTAGATTTCACAAAAAAGATGACTGGTTCTTTAGCATAGTTAGTTCAGAGTGACAGCTGAAAGTAGGATATGGAACATCACATGCTACGATACTTCTTTGAATAGATAGCAATATCGGTAATGATTGTTTGGTGACAGCAGAGTTGGAAACGGCGCGGCTAGTACTGGCCCTCACCCGAAAGTATAAGCCCGAACCCAAAAAGTGATTTGAAGCCAAAACCAGGCTTAAAAAGCCCGAAAGTTGTTAGGTCTAAAAATGTGTATGGTTATTGCTCGTGAACTGATAATTGTGTAGCAATAATTGTAAAAAGTCGTCATTCAGTGTCGAAAAGTTATTTTAATTTACGCTATTATATCACCTAAAAAGTTTAAACACTTTGCAAGTACGTATTTTAAGTCCGGCGCCGACATTTAGTCAATTTCAAACCTGAACCCCACCCGAAAAAACTGGCCCTGCTTACAACTCGGGTTAACAGTCTGCTCCAATTATTATTTTTTACGTATATTTTGTATATGCCTTATCTAATATCAACCATTAGTAGGTAACGATATTGTTAGCTGGCTCGTTATAACTGTTTATGTCTTGGTATAAGAGACCAATTAAAATTTGTTGGCGTTATAATGTTTATGTTTTATTTCACATAGCCAGCTGCCAACTACTTAAAAAGACAGTTCGAATTTAAATTAAGAATTTTTCGACATGATTTGAAATTATGAATAATGGCGATAGTTACACGAATTCTAGCTCTCAAGAGATATGCTCAAGCTTCGCGACAACCCTGCAATTAACACCAAAATTGCATTAGCGCGCAGTGTTAGTTGAAAGAATTTATTGTGAATAAAAGCGTAGTAATGGCGTGGTATTTTTAATATTGCATTAATGGAATTCCTATTTCATACACTAGGAACAACCGCTCTGTGACGTCACACTTGCTATCAATTTTGCTTTGAAACAAAGACCATCTGGAACCGCATTTTTCGATTGCGATGTGTTGTATAATTCTCAATTTACAAATGGCCCATTTCTTGCATTATGTTGTCTATTAAAAAAAGAAAAAAACAAAAAGGCGTAGAGCGGGCACGTACATTCTACAGCTTGCTAGTTTTTTGCCAAAATTGGCTACATTTATACCACTATAATATACAATATACAGTTTAAAATATACAGTTTCAAAAATAAAATTTCTCTACACAATCATTTCATAATTTGGTAAATTTCGTTAGCAGCTCGCTTAAAGTATTTAATAGTACCTAAGAGCAAAATTTTTGAGTTTTTCTGTAGAACAGAATGCTCGAACTTCTTCCAAAACTTCCTATGACCTTTTTAAAAGGGGTTTCATCATAATGTTAAAAGCCCTCATTTGAAGAGGTGGGTAAGACAAATAGCATATGACATATCAGTCATTCCACGAGCAGTCTATTGCTCTATTTATGGGATTTCAATATATTTTTGTGTCAAATATAAATCCAGTAAATGGAGAATAGTGATCCAAATATACCTCATGGGGTTGTTTATTTATGTATTGCCTTTTTTGTAAAATAAATTTTCCCTTATAAATTTTCTGAGCTAAAGGACCTGTCTTCCATCTTCATTTGATTGATTGGATCATTGTACCTTTATTTTCCTGTCACGGAATAGTGACAATGGCGCTGTCCTGTGGACAAAATGTCACCTGCCCTTTAAAATTGAGAAATCTTTTAAACTAGGGATAGTCAAAGAATATGAAAGGTCGAAAAAATTTTCAGTTTTTAGTTCGCTAAATGATAGTTATCAAACACCGGAAACTCGGTCTCAAAAAGAGCATAATCGGTTTTTTCATCAGAACCAAAAGCACTTCTTTTAATTTGCTTTTGACTGATTTTTTTAGCATTTTATGCATATACCACCCGCGTCCAGGACATTGAAACCTTGAATTACCTACGCCCAAGTGGGTAGGCAAATCATCGAAACACGTATATCAGTTTTGTGCGTGAAAAAAGATTCTTGGAAAGTGCCCAGCCACTGGTTTAGGCTTAATTGCCATGCTTGAAATTCCCACGTTTTGTTAACACGCATTTTTACTGCAGATACGCAAAAGTTACCTTGGAAACAAATCAACAGGGAGAAATTCCAGTGAAAAAGTAAGTTTTGAGTTACCCCCATCTCTACCTTAGATTCTGCTTATTGGGCGCAGTATTTTATGGTTTCAGTTGGCAGAAAAACCGAAAAATAAGTTTGTCTTTTTACTTGCTAGTTTGTTTTTTGTTACCTGCCATGCGAGATGAAGCCACCACATATCGCAGTACTCCAGCACCTGTTTCATTTCGCCTGGATTAGTTCCTAATAGATTCCGACCTAGAATCTCTCGCTCTTGCTTCAATCCGAACAGAATAGTGAAGCCATCCGTCCAGCAAGTCGTATGAGACGACCAATGGGTACCCATGAGAGGTGGCCACCTATGTGGCAATGGGGTGCCCACTCTTTGAGTGGCGTGAAAATAATCAAGAGTGGGCACCCCATCGCCTCATAGGAGGCCACCGCTGGTCTCTGGTTCTCCAGACAAACTGGAATTCTGTGGTGTAGCATCTCCGCTGCATCATGTTTCCATCCACGGAAGATTCAGTTCTTGATGTAATGGCACCATTATGTTTATGGTTGTTCTACGATTCTTTTTTTGTGTTCTTTTTTCCTTATTTTGTAATTACTTGGGGTAATGACTTTGGTCGAGCGGTAACGTGTTCGTCTCTGAAGCGGAAGGTCTGAGGTTCCAATCTCGGGCTGGTCAAATCAGATCCAGTGTTGCCAACGGCTCGCCACCGCTGCGACATTTCGAAAAGAGCTGTCTTGCTCAGGCACAATGACGCAGAGATGGGTCCCACCAACTCGTTACACGCTTCGGCGTAATACAGCAAGTATAATAAAAGATTTGATTTGCTTAGGTTAATGAAGCTTCTCGGAGGAAAGTCGTCACGTGTCGAAAATGCTCTGTCTGCCGCAGGCTTACCAACTAGTCAAAAAGTACGTACTTTTGGTTTATTGTAACAGAATTAGCGGTTCAGTAGTGCAGTGAGAAAAGCGTCTGTTACTGAAACAATATGCTCGGGTTCGATTCCTGGTCTGATCAAACCAAAGACTTTAAAAACGTTATCCTTAGCTTCCCTGCTTGACGTTCAGCATCAAAGGCAGTGTGAAGCCTCCACCGTATGTGGCACACAGGTGGCAGCTTGAATGGAAGACCGAAAAAGATTCCTTCCCTTGTTTCTTGACCGTGGCAACTTGTTAAACAATAATGCAATTACATCTGCATTAGAATTTGAAAGATAACGATGAAAACTTGGAAAATGGCGGCGAAGGAAGATCTGAAAAAGAAGAAATTGCAACGGTTAACCCGGTGACACCTTAAAACAACCGCAATCATCAAGCGATGGTTCTTTTTTCAAAGATTAAAGCGAAATCCGAAATATTACCGCACGCTCATAATCTCAAAAAGAGGTTAAAATATGAACGAAACGTAAAATCGTGTGTTCTTTTAACACCTTCGTTAATGGTTGAATGTTACGGTTATTACCTTGAAAAAAGATATGAACTTGCATTTGATATGCTTCAGATATTTCTGAATCGTTCAACCCTACTCTATTGTAGTGTAATAGAGCTGAAATAAACTTTAAGGCAAAGTTTAAGTTCTTGAAAGGATTTCGGCAAAAATTCAGTAGTCGTTTGTTTTTGTTATCAAATATGGCTTGAAGCGATAAGATTTTTTTGACCAAAGTATACCTAAAAAGAAATATTTGTATATGTAGATTTCAACCTTTTTATGCGTCTACTTTTCTAGTGCATTAGCTTTTTGATGTTATTTTTATTTGGTTCCCTTTTTTTAAAGTACCAAAAAACAAAAAAGATTTCGAAAATTGGAAAAATAAAAAATTAATAGTGGAACTCTGTGCGTGTATTATTCTTATTATATTTATTTATTATTGTTGAAACGTTAAAAGAAATAGCGGCCAAAGCTCAACAGTTAATATCGGGATAGTGATCGAAAGATTGTTTATTCCCGGTTCAATTGCTGATCTTGCAATGCGTCGTTATATCCGTGGAAAGACGTTTAAAGCTTATTTCCCATTCTTACCAATAATGCCAAATAGTGTACCACTGTAACCGTTATGATGGCCAAGCATGACGAAAAACTTGCCGACAGAACCCAAAAAAGGTTATGTTTCGTTGATGTGGTTTGACAGGCGCAGATATCTTAGTTCATACGGTTGATTGTTTTAGAACTAAAAGACAATTCCGTAGACATCCGGTGAAAAACTTAAAATAAAATTTGTTTTTTCTCTAAAATTATTGTCCTTGTTTCGTGGCACTTTTTTGGCAAGTAGATATTACGATCTCTTCCGGATTTGTGCATTGCACTTGAAAGTAATTTGTGAATTGGCGGAGCTGAATGAGCTATCGCCAACTACTTTCGTAACCGCGACTTCGAAGATTGGTTCAATTTGGTCAGACTGACTGGAACCACAATAACAGAAGAGCTTGCAATTTCGAGATTTTGATTACGTCTTGTTTAACATTTTAAGAGTTTTTTTGTTTTACGTTCGAACCACGTATCAAAATTAATCTCCTTTCCAAGCTAGGTTGGTAATTTTTTCGGTCATTGATACAATTTTTTTGTGAATGACTGAAAATAAAATACAGCCATATCGGTCACAGTAACTGCATAAATTGAAAAATATCTGCATATTTTATATTTAAGCCCTAAAATTGCGCGTGCAATCACAAAAATCATCTAAAGTTTTTAAAATGACCGAAAAAAGATTCCAAATTTAGATATATCGCCAAAAATGACGGAAAAAATGTTTCTGAGTTCAGACATTATTACTGAAAATTCGCTGAAAGTGACCAAAAAAAATGTTTCCAAATTCAAACATTTTACCGAAATTTGGGAGCGAAAAAATAAACCCAGGATCACAAAGTATTCTTACTTCCAGTTTGCTCACATTCACATCAAATTAATTTTGTCTTTACTAATTTTCGCAAAGTTTCACTGTTGCCTCTAACTAGTTTTTTCACCGCACGTTAGTACTTAAAACATGACTGTCATTGCACGTTTCTGCGTCGTTCAGATACAAATTGTCAAAAAGTTTTAATTTAGATAGATGACAAGGTTTCTTGGCTTCATACTTTTGTCGGAAAAACGTGAAATTCTCAAACTTTTAGCTTCAACATACGAAGCCATGTACTTAAATGTTGCTGCTTTTAACGATGCCATTTTCGTTTGTGGGCCTGATTTTTTAGTTTGTACGAGTTTGACCCTTAAAAAAATGTTTAAACGTTTCCCATTTCCACACTATTTCTCATTTTTTTTCCAATTTTTATTTACTCTTGTTTTTTGCTTGATCTGCATCTGCACAGCACGATCATCATCTACAGTTGTAAGCGTGCGAGGGCATCGTTATCTACTTTTGCAAATTTTCGCTGATAAACTAGCACTTCGGGTTTAACAAATTTTTGGTTAAAATAAACAAAAAATACGCTTTTTATCCTAATCACCCGTCATAGATGAAGCAACAATCGATACATTTGTACGTTTAATATTTTATATCTTGTTTATGGTCGTGCTAGTTGTTGAAATGCTAGAATTCTGATCTGTGAAAAATCTCGACTTTGGGTTCATTTTTAGTCGGATTTAGTGGAAACCAAACTCGTCATAAAAAAGCACCCAGATATAAAAGCTGTTGTTGTTCGTTATTCAAATCTATAGAGACTTATAAACATAAAGCTGATGTAATTCATCATATTTTTACGTCTTGATTCGAGTTGCATGTTTTGCAAACCGTTTCAAAATTGCAAACAGTGTTAGGAAAGCATATACAAACGAAGCTAGGTAGTCTGAAAGTTACGATTACTTTAGCACTTTTCTTCCCCTTCGTCTGGCATTGTTTTTATTGACAGGTTCAGAAAGCTCTTCTTCAACTGAAGTGTCGTTCAAATTCAGTTTAAATGGCATACCTTCAGCTAGACATGAATTTTTTCTTTGCTGTGTTGGACTTCGGTTTTACATTTTTGCTATAGATGTCAAATAGAATAGTCGCACATGTTTAATGTCACAAGATCAACGCCTATTTTCAATCGACAAGAATTTTGAAATGTTATTTAATGTGAAACTTTAACTTTTTCCCTGTAAATATCAGTCGGTTCAAAGTGACTGAGTTAATCAAATTTGAAAAAAGCCCAATTGCATAGATTCGAAAAATCATATCTTAATGCTCGCTTTAAACCGGTCAGTTGGTCGAGCGGTAATGCATTGTTCTCTGGAGCGGGAGGTCTGAGGTTCAAGTCTCGGCCGGTTAAATCAGACTGTTGCCAACGGCTCGCCACCATTGCGACATTTCTTCGAAAGAAGCTGTGTTGCCCGAGCGCAATGACGCGGAGATGGGCACCGCCAACTAGTTTACACGCTGCAGCGTAGCGAGTATATAATGAAAGATTTGATTTGATACCCGATGTAGTACGTAAAAGCGTGTTACGAGTTGGCGGGGCCCATTTAGCGTCACTGAATCTTCAGGTAACACATCTTTCGAAGAAATTTCCCAGCGGTTACAAGCCGATTGGCAACTCTGTGACCGATTTGGCTACCCGACTTTGAAACCCCTGACCTTCGATTTAGAGGAAGAACGCCCTAAAAGCTCGAAAATAGGCTGGTTTGTTATAGGCTGCCTATTACGAGCAGCAAAAGTGCAACAAAAATGCGTTTTTTTTTTGGTTTTTGGCGGTGCAATTTTCAGTATTAAGCTAGTAAGCGCTAATATGCGACAATGTTTTTTAGATTGTTCTACATTTCAAATAGAAATCGGTAATGAATAGTAATTTGAATGGTTACAAGATAATAAACCAATCTTAAATTAATGAATGCGATTCAATGACAAACCAAAATTTTGCTGAAAATGCGAAAGACCATTATGCTAAAGTTTTTGGATTAAAAATGCCTAAAACTGTTTGACATTTTATGTTTGACTTTCCACCTCCGAAAACTGCTTACTAGTTACCCTTAGTTTTGGTCGAAACCGATACAAATGTGCTTTGTTAATATTTTACCTTAACTATTTGCATTGCAGCAATATTCAAAATAACAAAATTGCTTAATCTCGCGTCTTTTCTGGTTAGCTCAATGGGTTCTGTAGAGCAGAGTTGTAAACAAGCCGACAAGTACCAGCCTTATCCCGAAAACTTAAGCTTGAACCCGGCCCGAACCCGAAGAGTGATTTGAAGCCAAAGCCAGGCCCGAAAATTAGGTTAAATCTAAAAATGTGTTCAGTTATTGCTCGTGATAAACCTTCTCGTTGGTCATAAATTGTGACGTATAATAATAATTGTGTAATAGCAATGATATTGATGTTTTAACGAAGTCTTTGTTCAGTTTTCCAAAGTTATTTGAATTACAATTTTATAGCAACTAAAAGGTGAAACCACAAATCAAATACGTATATCAAGGTCGAATTAAGCCCTAACCGACCCAAAAAGCGCGGCCCGACTTACAACTCTGATAGAGGTCCAGATTAGGGGCCGTCGCTACCTGAACTGTCTGTGCGTTGTTGTATTCTTGGGAAAGACACTTAACGCTTATTCTTTATTGAGACCAAGCAGGGTATCCGTCGTAGTGGCCCAGGGTGACGAAAAGGCTTTTTTTCTCAATACCCGAAAGGGCCTTTGCGTTTGTAGACAGAAGCAAAGAGCTCTCTTTCAAACGCATGAATGAGTTTTGTTGTGGCAACATGATTCAAATTTCAAATCACGTGAACATTCATTTCAAGCGCATTAACCAATTACGTTGCGTCCGTCTAACCACACCAAAGCAGAGCACCTTTTATTGGGTTCTGTTTGCCAGTTATTCGTCTGGCTGGCCATGACGCATTGTCAGTCCGGGAATCGAACCGGGATTCAGAAGCCTTTCGATCACTGACAGACGCTCTTCCGACTGAGCTATCGCCGCCGTAATGTACATTTACGTAGATTTGGTTTTCCCAAAACTTGCGTTTCTTAGAATTTCATGAATTAATTTGCATTTTAACCTCCCTTAGGGCAATATGCACTGTATGAATAGGATATATTTCGGTTTGTTTTTGTTTGTTAAATGTCATTTGCTTCACAATTAACGCTTATCATTATGAAATGATATGATGATATCATTTATTGCGGGTGCAAATCACCAATAGAGAAGAATGTGTTGCAGTGTTTTAGATTGGCAATAGCTTATTACATTTCCGCTAAGATCTTATGAATTAAATCACCTTTTATCCTTTCACATTTCATCACCATTTGTTTGTGTTTGGTATAGAACCGTTTTGCATTATCATAACTGACAAATATGATATCGTTGTCGTAATCAAATCACAGTATGTAATATGAGATAAAGGCGCATACCTAACTGCCATTTACCTACGGAAACGTTACATAATATCTGTTTGCATACAGAGCAGCTTGACCTATTCTGTTAGCCTACTTTTTGCTGTGCTGCTTTTAACAAGAATTTACTCCTTCACCAACCTAAAGCAATTGCAGAAAGCAAGTTTTATTTCATCGGAAATTTTTTAACACTTCTGATTATATATTAGAACCCAAACTTAAATCCTTTTGAAAGTTTGTTGTTGGTACAAAACTTAAAGAATTGCTTTAATTAGAATGTTATGATCATGTCTTCGAACAATTACGGCTGACAATTAATGAAGTCCTTTTAATTGCGTCAGTGGAAGTTCCAGAGGTGACTCAAATTTATTCAAAAGACTGCAAAGGCCCTTTTGCTGTCTCCTGACCGACTAAAGTTCACTCGATGACTTTTTTCTAGAAAACGATTGATCCCGAAGAATTGCCACTTGGCCGATTCAAGAAACTCCTACAGCTCTGCTGCCCTCGCCCCGAATTAGACTCGGTTTTTGCTGATTTGTAAGTAAATGAGCCAATTTTCAGTACTGCAAATAAGTTAATGGTAAAACGTTTTGAGTTGAAATCGAAATGCTGCTGGGTAACTATTGTTCGATTTCGCTCAACATGATTTATTTGGAACTAGTAGCTGTTAGCAATTTAACCTAATGCATCTAAAACGAGAAATGATGATTAGAAAATAAAATTAGGGAATTTCATCTCAAATCGGCAGCTAACTCTACGTTTTGGGTCATATTCAGTGAGAATAGATTAGTCGCCAACCCAGCCGGTCGTAGCTTACGATCAAACGGCTTTGATACCCAATCGCTGCAAAACAAATTGGGTAACCTGGTTGAGAGCCCAAATTTTCAATTTTGGGAAAAATAAACCCTTTTATAAAAATTGGGTTAAATCAACCCAGAATATTTAAGTGACATCTCTTTTTTGCCCAAAATTGGAAAGTTGTTTTTTTAGCGTAGTTATCCAGTTATTTGTGCAACGATCAGCATTGACCGAATATAGTGACGGGCTGCCCGCTTTTGAGTAGTATGGAAACGCCAGTAACTTTTTCGGGGTTCTCCAGGGCATCACTATTACTCTGTGATGCAACTTTTCGGTTCTCCATCCTGACATTCACAGGAAAGTGGTGGGTTGTAAGAAACAAGACATTGGGATTATGTTAAGAGTTCTTTTGTTACAGGGGTACAGGAGCGCGTCGTATTTACATCGCACATAGCAAGCTTTGTGAGTTCATAAATACAACCCAAAGAGACCCAAAACTGAACGAAATTCTCTACCCTTATCTAACAGATGACCAAGCCATGGATTTAGTCGCCAACTATGAAGCAAACATCATGTTTGCCCAGAAAGGTATTTGGGAGTTGAATGGTTTGTTGGGCTACTTTTTATCGCATCCTCAAATTTTGCTCTTCCACATCTTGGCACAGACCTACGTTGTGGAGTTGTTATCAGAATCGGTTCTGTCCTACTCATTCTGAGGAATGGACAGATGGAGTACCGAACCCAACAGTGGGCCCACACCACATTCCTGGACCAAAGGTACAAAAGAAGAGGAAGGAGCGAAGTATTGCCCCCACAAGTAAATGCTGGAACTGAGCTGTCCTTGTTTAGGTTAGCTACGAACCCAACCCGAATTACAAGACCAAGCACGAAAGTTAATGCGAAGCTTGAATAGAGCTGGAAAAATTCCAAAATATGAGATAAACTAGAAACCGAAAGCGCAAAGTACAACTCCAGTACTTAAAACGCTTGAATTTGCATTTGGGTACTTTTTACTAACTAATGTAGCACGTCAGTTTGATTTCGGTTGAATGTGAAAATAAGGCCCAAATTTTATGAAACTTGAACTCGACTAAGCACGATGTAAAGCACCGGAAGATGACAATTATAGCTTGGGTTACACTCAATCTGTAATCAAACGTTAACTTCGTATTAAATTACTGAAATTTTGAAACCGCTAAACTTGAAATTATTGGCCACAACTCAATTTGAAGAATGACACAGCGTGTTTCAAGAATCCAGTTAGTGATAAGCACGGTTGTTTTGCTTGAGAACATCGAAACGAGTTCTACGGCCCATATTCCAAAAGATCAAGTCAATACGCAAGTAATCGCTTTGCAAACTTTGCTTCAATGTTGTAACCTAGTGCTATGTTGATTGTAATGTATCGGAATGTTCACGATTGTAAATCAAACGATTGCAGAATGATCTCTTGTGCGTTAGTTGTATTTTTTATTTAGTTCGGTTTTGTTTATATTCAAAAGACCCTGATTGAGCGAGAAAAATTGTAAAGTATATTCCTTGCCTGGTTTGCTTTTCAAAGTTAGCGAATCTTATTTTTAGACCAGTTTGCTCTTAGCGTACAATCGTAAGCGTATGAGCGTATCCTTTGTTTTGTCTCAACAAATTTTACGCTTGCACGTCGCGCGTGCCGAATTTCCCGCTTGCACGCCGCGCGTATTAAATTTCCTGCTTTCACGCTGTGCGTACCGAATTTGCCGCTTGCACGCCGTGCGTATCGAATTTGCCGCTTGCACGCCGTGCGTATCGAATTTCCCGCTTGCGCGCCGAGCGTATCGAGTTTCTCGCTTGCACGTCGCGCGTACCGAATTGTTGTTTAAAATAAACAAAAAACGCTAACAGTACAATGTTACTGCAAGTGTGGACCTGGCTTAAGTCTGGTGGGGTCAAACTAAGTTTTCATCAACTTTTAACTTGTGTTTGTTTTGAGTTCAAGCACGCTCTCGTTGCAAGCCTACAGTTGTTGGTATTACACAGGATATGGGAAGAGATTCACCGCATGACTTCATGTAGTTTCAATTAGATTTAGAATTTTAGGTTTTGCAAAGATGTTTGTTTTACTTTCAGCCAAACATCTCTAGGTATTCTTGCGTTATTCATAATCTCTTGTGTTTTGTATTGAAACTAATATTTATGCTTTCAGATTATTTAAATTACTTGGGAGCACTGGTTTGTTCTTAAAGTGCCCTTTTTTGCTTTGGAAAACATTTTTTTTCAAAGATCACTGGCGACGACAAACGCAAACGCGTTTCAAGTTAAAACATTAAAAAGTAAATTTCATCTTAGATTGCATTTAACATTTTATTTTTTGATATTTTTGCATATTTTTAAAACAAAAAACAATAACCATGAAAAATACGCCGTGTAACACTCATATTGCGCATATTATGTCCTTGCGCACTTTTGTCTCATTGCCCTAATATCGTAAATCGCTATCACTGTACTACAAAATATTCCATTTCGCAGATCAAAATTCTCTGCTGAGTGTTACTACCGGCGCAGAAAAACGTCAGAACTGAATTGTTTGTAACGTTGTGTTTGTATTCGGCCGGTCCTAGAATCGAACTCTGGGTCTCTGGACGCAGTTTACCGCACCGTTCTGGGCATCTTTAACAAAATTTCACTTTTTAGGTCAACTGACGCAGGATGGATTTGACGCGTATTTGCAGTCGGATGACAACTTGATAGCGCGAGTTGAGCTTTATGCTGAACACCAGGACCTTGGTTTTCCTCTGTCTCATTATTTTATTAACTCGTCACACAACACCTACTTAACCGGTAAGTTTTGTGATTAATCTTACAGTCTCCGAGTCACGCTGCCACTTGTCCACCTGTTTACCACACACGGTCGGGGCTTCATACTGTCCCTTTTATTGCTGAACGTCAAGCAGGTAAGCTATGAATATCGATTTTTATATTGGTTTCACCCGCCCAATATGTTTGCTTTAATTTAGCGGTACATGGTGGTTGTTTGGTTAGGACCACCCTGTCGCACTACAGAACTGGAGAACCTGGGAGAAAAGTGGTCTTTTTCGCATCGCTTGGCCACCCCATTACGAGTGGGTGCTCATTGAGCCCGCTTTCGATCCCGCTGTGTTTGGGAGCTTCCTTATTCCTCAGAAATACCACGGTTGCGTTGTCTTGTAGTACGACTTTTATTACCAAATATGGCGATTTTCTCAGGTAACCAATACAGAAGTCGCTCTTCTGCCGAGATGTACCGCCAGGTTCTCCTGAGCGGGTGCAGATGTGTTGAGCTGGACTGCTGGGAAGGAAACGATGGAGAACCCTACATCAACCACGGCTACACCCTCTGTACCCCAGTCTCATTTAAGGAAGTAATAGAAGCTGTGAACGAATGCGCTTTCAAAACCTCGCCATACCCAGTAGTGTTATCATTTGAGAACCACGTGGAAAGGTGAGCTTAAGAATAGGGGGTTTAATGGGCTCAAACGTTGCTTTTTTCCCTTTGTGCTTTGAAATTGTGTTGGCGTGCTTAATATGATGCCGTTCGTGATATCAATTTTTTTAGCTTGTTTAGTTTGCTCTCATGGCTTTGTAGTGTGGTGGTTGTGTGAGTCGACTACAAACCTTTGTGATAGTGACATTGTTTTCGGTCCTTGATGTTTGTCAGGGAGGGTGTCCTCTATGTAAAAATGGTGCAATGAACCAAAATAAGTTGGGGCAATGTCCAGTTTAGTGGTTACCAGGCTACTAGCAACATTCATATCTGATCGTAGCTCAACTTGAGTCTTGGCTAAGGTCAAAACAAGGAAAAAAAGACTTAAAAACAAATCTCGAAAAATTCTGGTCGTTGGATTTTAATTTCGTTATAGAGGATGACCGAAAAAAAATGAAACCACAACTATTTGAATAAAGTTTTGAATTATTAATTATTTCCCTTTTTTTATCCAGTTTTTAGTAGTAGATTTAGTGTATCAAATATTACAATACTATCTTTCCCACCGTACCTTTGGTCAACCAAAGAGAAGGCATTTCGCGTATGGGTTCTGGTTTTTTGGTCACCCTGTACTTAAAACTTCTCTATTTACAGCCAAGCCGGACAAGCGAAGATGGCGCAGTATTGCAGAGATATATTTAAAGAGAAATTGCTAGTGAAACCACTTGAAAATTACCCCGTAAGTAGCCATCTATATTGCACGTACTATTTTGCTTATTGCAATATTCATCATGAAAGTGGTTTGTCATTAAGCCTCTTAAGCTCGGTATATTTGTATTGTTTGCGTAAAATTTTATCGAAAATTCTCAGTGAAATAGATACAAGAAACGCACTTTTAATCAATAGGTCTAGAAAGAAACGCTAGAGCAGCAAAATTATGTATTGGTTACATTGCATTCATCGTTATTTATAGATCTATAAACAGAATTTGAAACTTGATATTAATAAAATTTTTAGATCGTTCAATATTCTATAAAATTGTGGCCTTTTTGTGCTTTATTGTTGCATTGTTTGCGTTTGTTTATTCATTTTGTTATTTCGGTTTAGGTTGAACCAGGGAAATCCCTTCCGCCGCCGAAAGAAATGCTTTACAAAATAATCATCAAAAACAAAAAGCAAAAACATGTTTCCCAAGGTAGAAGAATTTTCTTCGATATCTGATATTTTCATGCTCGTTTTTTGCCTGATTATGAGGTTTTAACTTCGTGCGTAGGTTTCAAAGTAGTTTGAGCTGATTTGTGTTTAAAAATAAAGTAGAATTTTTTTCAACATCACCTTAAAAACGTCGAATAAGACAAAAATATGTATTAGGTAAGGCCTTTTACTGTAGGAATACTACTGCAACCACAGAACATTTCACAAAAAATATTTTAGCACATGTATTCGACAACGCCCCGTTTTTTTTATGTGAATGAGAGCATGGGGTAATAAACCACTAGCTGGTACCCTAGCAACCCGCCGACCCCATGCATTCCATCTTCAACAATCCCAATGCGAAAAAACATTATTGATTTCAGACTTAATACCTTTTAAATCTATTGAGATAGTTTTTGCTTTCATAATCCCTTGCCGTTTTGAAGTTGCTTTTTCTGCAACAGAGTTTACCTGCGAAAACTACAGTGTTGGAAAATGCTGTTCTTTATCACCCGTGTTTGAAACCTCAGAATAAAATTGAATTTAATGATGACTTACAAGCCATTTTTGTTTAGGCATACGTAAATATTAAATGCCTTTGCCGAGATATTTTGCGGTGATGTAGTATCTCGTTTTTTGCTACGTATTTCCTCACATGCTTTACTCAATGCATGGATTTTAGTGGAAAAATAGCGGCAGTTTTTACAACACAGCAAAAACTGTCAGCATGGGGTAAAAATCAACTCTCAATTGAAATGTTTTTGTGCTCATAGGCTCAAAAATTGATCTACTGCGTGCTTCTTGCAATACGTAGGTTGACTGAAAAGTTTTGAGCTTAACCTAGAAAATGACTTGTTTAGTTGTTTTTTTTTATCTACTCTTACTCGTCGTTATTGAGCACCAAATTCACGTTTCTAACCAACTTCATTGTAAATTTGCAGAATTTTTGGTATTGTAGTATATTGAAAATAACAAAAAAGTTATATAAACGTGGAAAAATAAACCAGTGTCACTATGTAATCAAATATCTTCGTCGCTTGCCACAGGCTGATTTTATTCTGTTTCTGTGTGGTTATTCTGCAAGCCTGAAACGTTATTTACTTTTATTTCAATGTTATTTACTTTTATTTCAATGTAGTTTTTTAGTGGGATGTAGTTAGTTGCTCATTAGTATTTAGTCTGTGGACTGAATTTTAAATTGTATTCGGATATTTTTTGCTTGTGGTAACTTTCATTTTCAGTAAAAGTGCCTTCTGACCGATTTGAATTTTTTTAGTTATTGATGCAGTCAAGCAAGAAAATGCTGCCAAAGGTATGTAATGTATAGTACAATTTGCATTTTTGCTTGCTATAAATTTGCATAAGTGGTGTTAACAACAATCTAAATCAGCGTTTGCCTTTGAATTTGATTTGATTTTTCGTGTTATGCTCTTTCTTACAAACGTTTTTTTTCGAGTTTTTTCTTGCATTTTGTGTTCTCTTCAAAGAAAATCGTATGACGTCACCATCCAACCAAAAGAAAAATGATTCTGTCCCACCGAGCGGAAAACAGTTGCGTTCCAAATCCGCAGATTTGGGAAAAGGATCCACTCCATTGCACACCTATCCTGCTGGGGCTTCGGAAAACAACCGGAATTCTGAGGCGTCACGAAATTCTCCGAAAACCAATTCACAATTTACGAAGAGAAATTCGGAACCCATTTTGATTCCTCAGTCAACCGCTCAAATCCACAATAAAGGTTTTTTTTTATTTTAAGCATGCGCAGCAATTCCTCTTTCAGTTTCATTTTTATTTTTAAACATCATCACAGCGATTTAGATAAAACCCTGTACGCGTTAGAGGGGATAAAATCGGTAATCACAAATATTGGTGCAATCGTACGTGTTATATTCATCGTATGAGGGCCTGCAAAACATTCTGCGTAAATTTTTGCAAAACTAGGGACAGAAAAGTTTAAAAACCGATTATGTAGCTGTTTTGTAGAGAGGGAATGTAAGAGTTGGTTTTTGTTACTCGCGTATTTTTCAGGCAGATATTGCCAGGTAAGGATAGTTAATGGCTTGTCATTTGCTTTTACACTGTATTTGGAGGCTACGTAATTCCAATTTGCTAGTTTTTACCGGTCATAAGAGCACATGAAGATCGAAAACTATAACTCGCAATTCAGTTCACAGGAAAGCATTAACATATTAACCCTATGCACCGGTATGCCCAAGAGTTTGCCGGCATTTCATTGGCTAGCACCGCGAACCAATTGGTTTAACAGTTGCTGTATGTTGCTTATCTCATGAGGTTGTACTATGCAAAAGCATACTTACTGGAAAATTCTGCAGTCGTTACAAATGATCGTTCAGCCTGATCTTCACAAACTCTTTTGAATGTGCAGGTGGAATTTTATTGCTGTAGGAGTTGCAAGAAGGAAAGGCTACAAAAATGCCAGCATTCGCTCTTTATTTACTAGATTTTAAGAAATTTATACGTTTTTATCGCTGCTCGATAACCAGCCTTAAAATGACTACGAATTTGTGTTATCTCGAACAACATACAGTACTTAAAATTGGTATTTATAGCTTACCTGTAGATCCTTCTCTTTTAAAAAGCATAGTATGAAACCTCCACTGCCTACAGCTAAACAGGCAGACAAGTGGCACTTGACTCAAAGACCGAAAAATCCCTTTCTCTATTCTGGCCAAGTTAACTGGGAAAAAATACAGTCAGTTACTTCCGAAAAAGATAGGTTTTACTGAAGGCAAAAGTAGTGCAAAGGCTAAATTCAAGTTTTACTTCTTATAGTTTAGTAAATTTGTTAATGTAAGTGGTTGGAATTTTTAAAAGATTTCGTTAGCGTTGGCGTAATTTGTGCAATTAACGATTTTTGATCGCACTGCTAAAATTCCATCTAATTAAGATTGAAGCATGTTATAAATCCATTATAGGCACTCACGCAGTTGTAACCTGCTGTCATTATTCATTTATTGTTGTTTTAATTGCCTTTATATTTATTACCACATGTGCATCAGTTCACATTAAGCGCTTGTAATTTGACACTATTAATTATCAATTAAATTTGCCTAATTAAAATGACTTCGGAAAAGACCAGACATTTTTGCGCTCGCTTTGACGAAAAAAGGCCCTAAACCATTTCCACATCTGTGACGTCACATACGTCACAGAATTATGACCTTGCAAATGCACTGTGCATTGGTTTATGAGCATGAAGCATGCATGATTGCGTTATTGGTTCGATGACTTGTGTTTTTTGTTTGCTGTTTCTATTCTACAGTACTATATGCATTACGAAGGAAATAATATTACTTCCTATTTCGCAGTGCATGCCCATTTTTGGAAAAAGAAACGTAAAAAGAAAAAAAAAAGAACTGAAATTCAAAAACAGTTTCAGAGTAGTGTATGTGCTATTGTGCATAACTGTTTCAAAATAGAGTCAAATTTTTTTATGGGACAAATTTTTAGACTTTAAAGCAATGTTACATGCCACTAATTACTGTGTCGATACGACGTGATTTGCGCTTACATCGCTTTACAAACGCGCAATTGTGACGTCCAGTTCGGGCTGTTACACCAGTGGCGAGTACTTCTCCTAGTTTGTTGCATAGTTGCACTGAAATGTTTCAAATTTTTGTTATGCTTATTATTGTTACTTTTATATCCAATTATCAGTGTGAGTGCTTGGGGTATACTACCTCCTGTGGAAGTTTAGTCGTGAAAGACAGTTTAGTTATTGTTTTGAAAAAGTTTTCTTATGACGTCTTTTTTTGTTATTCAAGTTTCAGTTGTTTTTTTCATTTTGTTTCTTTGCGTGCGTGGTTTTTCAATCTAAACCAGCAAAATTTCGATGCCACATTATTTGTTGTTGCTACATCATCTTCATTATTTGATACGTTAGTTTAATTTTCAATTGAAGCAAATTCCCAGGGCTTCAGCCAACGCTTGTGGCCACAACAATCAAAAGCGTTCAAGCTCCATTCAAGATCAATTTTTGTGACTAAATTGAGAAAGCCTAATAATTTTTTACCCCTTTGTTGCTCGCAAGTCGGCCATACGAGTAACAAACTACCCCACATTTGACCGAAGTCAGCGCAACTATTTGGCGTAGAAAAATCGAACTGTTAATTGGTTGGATTATATTGACTCTTTTCTGTGCGTGAGAACATGGTATCTCAAAATGCCGCAGTTGCCACTTGTACCCGTATGACCCCAGCTAGAGGACGTGGGAAAGAGAAGAGGCGATTTCCACATCTTTAAAGGACGAGGCACGATTCCATCCCACTAGGCGTTGACCGCTGAAGGGCACCTATTGGTTGCCTTTAACGACCTCCAGGGTGGCGGCTTCCTTATTCACCCCGCAGAGACGTATGTGGGTAAAAATGTTGGCCTGAAATTAAACCCCGGGTTTTTTAGGCTTTCGCTATTCCATGTGAGACTCTCAGGCACAAAATAAGAAAAAGGCAATGGTCTGTTACGTATATATTTCTTTTTTGTTTGTTTTTTGCGAACATTATAATTCTAGAACTTTTATTTCGTTTAGAATTACAAGGAAACCTTTCAAAACCCGAACCGAATCTCGAACCATTACCGGAAGAAAAAACAGAAGACAAAACACCTGGCGACTCGTCCGCCAAACAAAAGCTTGATGATTCCCCAACCAAACCAAAAGCTCGTGCCTCGCCCACCAAGCAGAAATCTGGGGACTCTCCGACCAAACCTAAACAAGAAAAAAAGAACTCGAAAGCAGGTCTTGACTCAAACAAGCAAGACACGAATCAAACGGACGCGAATCAAACCGACGCAAACCACAACGGTATTGTAACAGCCGAGAGCACAGAGTCCAACGACAAAGATGAACTCTCAGACGACATCAATCTTACCGAGGGTGAGCCGATTTTTGTTGATCTGCAATTTTTGGGGGGAGTGAGGGTATTCGATTCGCATTTGCCATGTAGTTTTGTTTTTTTTTAACTTTTTTCTCTTAGAGTATGATTGTATTGTATGGGTCAAAATTATTCTAAATTTCTTCGTAAATTTTAAGCAAAAATAAGTCTGGTGTTCTTATAAAAAATCACTGCACAAGACATTCTTGTGTTTGGTGATTCGTGACTTAAAACTTTTCTGTCTTGCTACGGCAAATACAAGAAAGAAAATTATTGACCGTATCCAAATAACGCAAATACACAAACGATTTTAAAGATCCAGACTGTTTCTCGGTTACATTTGTCTAACATATTGAGACACACGCTATGATTTACTGTTGTTAGTTTAGCTGAGTTGATATAAAATCGTTTATTGATTAAATGTGTTTATACAAGCGCAAGCAGTAGTGGTCAAGGCAAACAACTCGCTATTTTCCATTTTTGCAATCAGGTTCTATTCGGCTAAACGTAAAGTGTTTAATCAAGAAAGTAATCAACAGTACCTATTATTATAAAGTTGTTAAAACGCCTGTCTAGAATGGGCTAAATAAATGCCTAAATTTCACTAAGGGCAGAAAGCTTTCAATCTTATTGTACATGCTACCATTAAGTTTTAAAAAATGTCAGAAACAAATCAAGTATTTCAGGGGTTTTACCACGTATCTCTCATTTTAGTCTGCGCATAAAAAAAACAGTTTGGGTTATTTTTATTGATAAGTTACTAAAATAGACTTGTAGTGTAACTTTTGGAGTGTTCATAATTATCAAAACAAAAAATCAAATCTCTATTGTACTCAATGCAGAGTTGTAAACGGGCCGACTACTCCAGGCCCTAACCCGGCCCGAACCCGAAAATATAAGCCCGAGCCCGAAAACTAATTTGATGCCCAAATCATGCCCGAAAAAAACGAAAGTGAAGTTTGGTCTGAAAAATTTAGCAATGTTGCCAAGTTATTTTGATTATATTTTTGTTCATCTAAGACAAAAAGCACACGTTTCAGGCCCGAATTAGGCCCGAAATTTTCGTCAACTTTAGGCCCGAACCCGGCGCGAACCCGAACCCGACCCGAAAAGCCCGGCCCGACTTACAACTCTGACTCAATGTATTGCGTCGAAGCGTGTAACGAGTTTGCGAACCATCTCTGTTTGCGAATAGTAAAACTTGACGAAAGCCTAGGCTCCCCACTATCGGAAAAATCGTTTTTCTCTAATGTTCTAGTTCTGTATTTTTCAGATTCGGAAGATAATTCGGATGACAGTGAAGAGGAGGAGGAGGAGGATTTAGAAGGAAACGAGGATGACAAAAAAGACACGTCACATAAGGAGTCAAAAGCATACGCTGCAATGTCTTCCTTGGTCAACTACATACTGCCAGTTAGGTAGGTGGTAGCTTGTTTGGATTATATCAGTGTTTTTCCGTGGATAGTAGCATTGTGCAATAACTTGTACTACAACAAAGCTTCAATAATGTGTAGTTGAACTCAGGAGAAGTGTTGTAATTGCATATTTACCCTCCTGTCACCGGACAGGGTCCGGTCCTAACTATTTGATAATTATTCGCTCACTTTCACTAGTATAAGTACTAAATGTTTTGAGACACCCTCATCTGCTTCAGAGTTTCCAATATTGTTCGAATTCTTGTTCGTTGAATTTGCTGCTTGTTGGAAGCCACCAAGCAGATATAATCGTAGTAAAAAGTTTTATGCAAGGACGCAATAACATGATCAGGGTGCAGGTTGAACCTAGATTATGCGATCGCGGTCGTCGTAAAAACGACGCCTTTACCCTCTCGGCCACACCGCCCACCTAATATTTTTCTCGCCATTTTTGTTTGCGTGTCCACTGTCCAATGCTCGTTTGTCCAGAATTCATTTTTCCTAATCTGCTTTTACGTCTTACAAATAAGTTTATAATTTCTTAGAGACAAGCTGTTTAACTAGATCTAATTAATGAGGTTTCAACAAATATTAGTAAAACAGCAATAAAATGATTGACCCTAATTGTTCTGATCAAGTTTGTTGTTTTTGATTTATTTTCAAAGGCCAAATTAATATGTACGAGACAAATTTGAGTTTTCAAACCTTATTAGTTTCAACTTCAAAGAACCTTTAAAGCGATTAATTCGAAAGTTTGTCAAACCGTTTCTTTAATCTTTCCATGAATTTTAATGCTCTCACTAACATATCAATTGAACTATGTATTTAATCAAGCGAGTGGTTTGCCGGAGAACTAGATGAAGTGCTCGATCAGAGCAGGTGAAAATTAAAATCAGTGAAGCACTTATAAAATAATGCCCTGAATAGGATGTTTCCCCGTTCGGTTCTTTAGGGGAAAGAGGGAGTGACAGTAAATTATACATTGTGATTTATCGTTTGAATTTCTATATCTATTTGAATAGATATACTGCCCCCCTGCAAGAAGAGTCTAAATGCAAAATAACTTGTTGTGGGTCTTATTTTAACAATTTTATTAGTGTTTTAGTGATTTTTTTATCAATTTTTTATCTAATCAAGTACGCATAGGCGTCGATTTTTTGTTGATTAAGCAAATTCCGAGGAGGCGAAATGTTTTTGCGAAGTTTGGTTAAACTTAATAATTCAATTTCACTTTTGAATTTTGCCCCCAAATTCAGGTGAAGACCAAAAAAAAGGTCTTCGCCGCATTCAGGAATATCTCAGTCTGGAATTTCGGATTTTTTGTTGCCAAGTGGGTATTAGTTGCCAGAAAACCGAGGAGGTCAGACATATTTTGTCCCCTTCTGTGTTAGACCCAAGAAGGCGCCGCCCCCCCCAAAATCGATGCCTATGCCGGTACGTGGTTTACATGGCCTAAGAGTTACAGAATTGCTAGATGTGTGCATGTGCAATTATATGAATTTTAAGCATAGTATTTACGTTACGTTAGCAAAAAATGCCTGGGTTATTTCGATTCGGTTTTTGTCTATGATCATTTTTTCAAAACTTCGTTGATAAATTGAAAATTTTCGCCGCAATTCCGATTCTCGCGATACTAGAAACCATAAACTTTTGTAATTGAATCGGTAAGGTAGCCTTATTGTTAAATTACGATAAAAAAGTTTTACATTTGTAAAATTGTAGCCGAGCACTTTATAAGGATGAATTCAAAATTTTCCTTTGTGCAATTCACAAACAAGTTATTCTGTTTAATTTCTTTACTACTGATTTGAATTTTTATTACAAATAAAGGATTTAATGTACATTTAGGTTAAATAAAGAATTTCTAGCAATAAATTACCGTCAAAAGACTTATACTGTATTGAAATTACATACAAATATCTTGTATCTTTTAGTGGTCTATTTGAGTCAACCGGCCAATTGGTCTAGCGGTAACGCGTTCGTTTTTGAAGCGGGAGGTCTAAGGTTCAAATCTCGCGCCGATCAAATCGGACACAATGTTGCCAACGACTTGCCACCACTGCGACATTTCGAAAGAAGCTGTATTGTCCGCAGGCGCAATGACGCAGACATGGGCCCTGCTAACTCGTTACATGCTTCGGCGTAATATACAGCGAGTATATGAAAGATTTGATTTATTCGAGTTGAACTGCTACGCTCTTTTTTGTGTATGAGTGCATGGAGCAACGGAATGGCATACCACAGAATTTGGCTGAGCTGGAGAACCGGGAGAGAAGTTGCCATCAGGGAAATAGTGTTGGTGGGTCTGTCTTGTGATTTTAGTTAACAAGATAATTTTTTAGGTTTAAAAAGTTTGAATTTTCGGAAAAACGAGATCGGTCTTACGAGGTATCGTCTTTCACCGAGCAGACGGCTTCCCGATTGCTCGCATTTCACCCAACTGAATTTGTCCGGTACAACTGCCGGCAAACAAGCAGAATTTACCCCAGGGGCGCCAGGATGGATTCTTCAAATTACAACCCTCAAATTTACTGGAATGCTGGATGCCAGTTTGTTGCCCTAAATTTTCAAGTTTTAGGTATGTGCTTTCAGTAATTTGTTACTTTTTTATTAAATTTTCTTCGCCTGGAATCAGAGAAGGGCTCTTTAAGTCAAGCTTCCAATTATCTACCACATAAGGAGGATGAAATTAAAATCTTTGCTGTACTCAAACGAGTTGGCTGGACCTAACTCTTTGCGCCCGGGCTCCACTGCTTCTTTTCAAGAATATTTTGATGCAGAACATCAAGCAGGGAAAGCTTGGTTGGAAATTAAGGTGTTTGGTTTGTCCCAGCTTGGAATCAAACCCAAATTTACCTTTTAATCGCAGACGCTCTAGTAGTTCCACTAGGCTACTGTAACAAAATTTCCTCTTTTATTTTGTATTTGCATGTGCCAAGTTTTATATTTTTTGAACATTATTATTTTTTAAGATCTGCCAATGCAGCTTAACCTTGCCTTTTTCGAATTTAATGGTGGGACTGGATTGATGTTGAAACCGGAGTACATGCGGAGAAAAGACCGGAGTTTTGATCCATTTTCAAAACGAATTGACGGAGTCGTATCCAGCACAGTAAAAATCCGAGTACGTTTATAATTGTTTTTTTTTTAGACCTTGGTAATAAAAACAAATGTTTGCTGAGCTTTTCTTTTACTAATGATCACAAATTTTTGACGCGCACTCGGTACAAGTTTGGCCAAAAACTCTGCGTGAAACGCGATTGACGAGCATTTATTCGATCGTATGAACCAAACATTCTGCGTCCGTCTAACCGCACCCACGCAGACCACCTGTTTTGGGGGATTCTGTTTGCAAGTCTTTCGTCAGGGTGACTGCTTGACCCCCAATAGAAAATTAGTCTAAAACGTCTTTCCCCAGGACACAATGACGAGTTGCATTTTATTGTCTAGATTGTAAGAACGTCGTTCAGTTTGGATAATATAGAATCAGATGATATCGTATGATTTACACTTTTTTTTTTAAAGAGCAATTTTATAAGAACACGAGGCTCATTTTTGTTTAAAATTTACAACAAATTAACAGCTGGGCTAGCACAACGTATTTATAAATAATCAGCAGTTGCCCTTTCTCTATTGTCATTGTTGATCGTCTAGCAGTAGCCATAATCTATAACAATAGACAACTTTTAAGCAAACAAGAATAGATTTGTGTCACCGTATTCTTCGATAAAGATAAGAACAAACGAGACTAAAATATTATGAAAATTTAAGAACAGCCAGTCTCACTTCAAAATTTACTGGTTCTTAAAAAAAACTAAAATAAACGCAAAATTGACCGCGTTTTACCGGAAAAAAAGATGCTGCAATACTGTGTAATTAGACATTTGGCGTACAGACAAGATCCAAAACCTTGATTGGTTGTCTGCAACTATTGCCATAACAGCCCCGCTCTGCTGGCTGCTTACGTGGCTGGTTCCAACTGATAACCGAAGCGTTTTATCTGATATTTTTGGCGCTCAACTCCCTTGTTGTTACATCTCGGATCTTCCCTGAGTATGAGTGCATGATGCTGCAGAAATGTTTTCCACAGAGCCCAGCTGGCTGGAGAACTCCACAAAAGTGGCAGTTTCCACGCCACTCAAAAAGTGGGTACCCCGACGCCACACTAGTAACAACCGCTTATGAGCACCCAACCACCCTCTGGTTGCCTCTCATGGCCCGCAGGATGGGTGGCTTCAATATTTCACCTCGAATGAAGCGCGGGTAAAAATCTCTGTTCTTCGGTTGTTTTAGATTATTTTTGATTACGTCATTTATTTTAGATTATATCTGGTCAATTTCTATCCCAACAAAAACTGAGCACTTATGTTGAAGTGGACATGTTTGGACTTCCTAACGATACCCGGCGAAAGATTTTCAAGACAAAAACAATCGATGGAAACTCAACAAATCCACGTTATGATTCCCCAGTTTTCTCGTTTAAAAAGGCGAGCCATATTTTTATTTCTTGTTTTTGTCGAAAACACAAAACAAAATAACAAAAACAAGGAGCAGCAAAAACAGAATGATTTTGAAAACGATGGTATTAAAGGCTTGAAAGAAATCGATGAGTTTTCTCGTCATACGATTTAATTCAACTTACTCTTTAACAGTAAAAAAGCAAGCTGTCAAAACTAGTTGAAAATATTATTTTGTGACTTTATGACGTTTTAAGATGCACAGAGCTGGACAGCGCTGTTTCGAGCTTTTAGCTCTCATCGCCAGCCCTCAGCTTCTCTAATCAAAGGTATTCCCCAGCTGGACAAAACTCTTGGCCGAACTGGACAAACTTTAAGGGCTTGGACAGTGGCAGAGGCTTTCTAGGGAATAAATGATCGGTGCATCTCTGTCCAGCTCTGTGCATCTTATGACTCGAGCTGCTTTGCGGCTGCAGGGCTGGTGGTTGATCTGACCACCTAACTGCCAGTGGAAGTCGTTCTGATTTCCCAGGAGTCGACCACGAAGGACGTCAAACTTTTCGGTTTATGACGTTTTATCTTTGACTAGTATCAATACTTGGAGGAAATAGAAACTGGTTGTCTGTACAATATATGGTTGGATTCCTGTCCTAGAAACCAGACCCTACATTTCTCTGACCCCCAAATGCAAAGTATTGCAAGTATATCAAGAAAAGCATCCCTGATTTATTATGATTCGTGTTATGTGATCTCGTATAGATATGTGCTTCTGTTTATTTTTTGTAACTCCAGGGTGGAAAATTATCACTATCTTATTTTCTTACACCGGTATTGTGTTGCATACTCTCTTTGATTGAAACGGCCATCTAATAAGATAATTACGCTTCTAACATTAATTAGACATTATTTGTCTATTTTATGCATACGAAAAAAAATTGAAAACAAGCAAACAAAATAAATACGTGTACAAAACAGTGTATGAATCAAATTCAGATATCAACGTACTGTTGGCTACTTTCGAATTTTTCTGCATTTCGCTGCAAGGAAAGGCTGCGATGGGGCCAAATTGGTGTTCAAGTCAACCAAAATTTATCCGTTTTTTTAGATTGTGCTACCAAGTTTGGCTATTATTCGCATTGCCGTACATGACACAAGCGGTAACCTGGTTGGACAGCGATTTTTAAAAGTGGAAGGCCTCAAGCCGGGATACAGGTACTTAAGTTGTTTCATCGTTTGTGTGCTTCTGGCCTGAAGGCTGCCAGCGCGAAAGCTTAGGGAAAAGCCACCAGAACAGCGTCTACTTAAAGCAAGCAATGCGAAAAAATTTATGACGACTTTTTCCCATTGCTTGTTTTAAGTAGTCGCCGTTCTGGCGGCTCTTCCCTGGATTTCAGTGCTTGTAGACAGCTAGTTTTCAAAGATGTAAATGTCAAAGTTAAAAGTTGTGAAAAATAATTGTCTTGCGGTTACTTTTGAAATTAATTACTAGAATTCAGTGCCGTCGCTACGGGAGGGGGGCAGGGAGGCCGTGTCCCCCATTACGGTTTACTCAAACTACTGTATTTGTACCATCAAGTAATGGCAAGACAACAGACAATGATGAAAAAAGGAATAATTACGTTCAAACATAATTCTTCTTTGACGTTTTCTCGATTCTTGCGAAATTGCTGGCAACCAACTGTTATAGGCATCTGACGCAACAATCCGTTTTATTAACATGCCTTTACGGATGTGTCGCGGAAGAGAGACGTAAGCCTGCAGAATCGTTACCGGTAGTTTGTTAGTGATTGTGACATCAAACAATGCGTGAAAACTTTTTTTTTCAAAGACCAGCTGTTTTGAGTTTTAGAACACACTCAAGATTTTGAGGTCACAGTCAGTAGTGCAACCTGGGTGAAGGGGCTAAAGTCCCTTAGCCAAGTCAATTAGAAAATTCAACCTCAACAGACTAGCGTTTAAACGTAGTTTAGACTTGACCTGATGTAAGGGAGGGGGTGGCTGAAGGGGCTAAGCAATTTAATTTTTTGAAATGACTTGTGAATTTTAACAATTTAGTTATTCATATGGCTTCAAAAAGTTCAAAATGTCAGTAAAATGATGTTAAAAATTAAAATTGCTATTTTTTGCTGCAAAATCACGACAATTGTCCAGCGGCTGGGGCTCAGACCCCCGTCCACTGCCATTACATATTTAGTACTATGCCCCGTCTGTGACACGCTTAAATTGCATCAGTTTCTTTAGCACGGGGCCTAAGTCAGACAATTTTTGTGCAAAAAAGTTTACTTTTACTTCACACATCTTAGCAAAATCCTGGTTGCGTGTCTTGTTGCATTCACTGCTGTAGATGGGTATTTCAGGCGATTATGTGCCGCAAACAAGCTATATAAAGAAACCCTATCAGCCTTATAGGTCTCTTTTTTTTCTAAATATGAATGCAGAATTTTTTAAATTGCGCCATTTGTAGCGATATAAGATCTAAAAATCAGTTTTTATAAGTAAAAGTTCAGTTTATTTTCGTGCCCCCTCAATTCGTTTGCTCTGGCAACGGCACTCCCCTTTAGCCAAGTCATTTAGAAGATTTAGCCCCAAAATACAAGCGTTTAAACATGTTTTGGACTTGGCCTGAAGTACTGTATAAAGGGAGGGGGGGCAGAAGGGGCTAGGCAATTTAATTCTTTCAATTACTTCTGAGTTTTAGCAATTTGCTGTAGTTATATGGCTTCAAAAACGTGCAAAATGTAATTGAAGTAGCGTTAAAATCGCTATTTTTGCCGCAAAATCACAAAAATCGCCCAGCGACTGGAGGCTCTGCCCCCCTTTGTATTACGCTTGAGTTGCATCAGTTTGTTCAGCATGTGGTCTAAATTAGATAATTTTTGTACAAAAAAATTTTACTTTAGGTTCAAGCCCCCTCGTTCTTAGCAAAATCCTGGTTGCGCTTCTGGTCGCATTCACTGCTGCAGACAGATTTTTCAAGCGATTGTATGGGCCGGAAGAAACGCTGCCGGCCTTATACGTGTCTTTTTTCAGACATGAATGCAAAATTGTTAAAATAGCGCATAATTTGTAGCCGTAAAAAATCAGTTTTTATGTGCGAAAATTCAGGTTATTTTAGTGCCCCCCCCACTTTCGACTAGTGCCCCCCCCACTTTCGGCTAGTGCCCCCTCAGTTTGGTTGCTCTGGCAACGGCACTGCTAGAATTTGATTTTGAAATTATTTTTCCATGGTGATGAGTCATGGAATACTTTGACGATGAGGTAAATTCGGTATTAGTAGTAGCCAATCTTTGTTCGATATCAGGCTGATTGAGAGTCGTAGTTAGTACCTGCAAAACAGGAGAAGTGGGGTAACACTAATAAAATTGCAATGTTGTTGCTCTCTCTTCAACTGAAGCTTGAACTTATCCCAGTTATCAGTGTCATCTAGTTTACTGCAACGTCTCCGTTTTCTTTCGTAGATCGCATTTATAGTTGCCATATTTTTTGGTTCCACGACTTTTTACCGCGATAGCTTTTACCACTCTTGGGTTTACCTTAACCCTTACATTTTTACAGGTATATTACGCTACGTAACGAGGGCAACCAACCTAATCTATTGTCTTCTCTCTTTGTACATGTCCAAGTTAAAGATTTCGTCCCAGCCCCTTACAAAGGTACATGTCGATGCACTAGTTTGCTTATCGTCAAAGTTGTTTTTTGCCTTCTAATACTGTATTTTAAAGTTGTAAGAAAAACTTCCGGGAAAATCTCATCTAGTTGAACGAAACAATGCTTTGCTGCGAAGTCCTCTCGCTTATGCAAAACCAATTGTAAGGAAAAAGAAAAAATTCTTCTTTCAGAACTTGTACACACCCTGTAGAGGATCTTTATCATCTCATGTTTCAGTGTCCTGCTTTTTAGCCTCTGTGACGAACTGTTTCTGGTGTTTTACTTTCAATCTTAACATCTGATTCAGTGACCTAGGCCTTGGGTGTGGCCAGACTCTCCGCGGAGTTCCATTACGTCTTCATCCCTTGGAAGTGGGCGGGTAGCACCAAGTGTATTGATTTTACGACATAGTATTGATGTCTTGTGATTTTTAGCTGCAAAGTTTTTGCCAAATCGAATCTATATTATACTTTCGATGTTATGCCGAAGTGTGTGGCGAGTTTGCAGGGCCCAACTCCGCGTCATTGCTCCTGGGCAACACAGCTCCTCTCGAAGAAATGTAGCAGCGATGGCGAGTCGTTGGCAAGACTGTGTCCGATTTGACCGGCCCGAGATATGAACTTTTCACCTCCTGCTCTAGAGACAAGCGCGTAACCCCACGACCAACTTGCTTTAAAATTATTTAACTCAACTAAATTTCCGAGAGGCAAACGCGCTTTTGTGATTTTAGATTTTGCTGAAATGCTGGCTGACCCTATTTCTCATTTACCCCCTGCGGAGAGGGAACAGAAAGAGAGACGTGAACGCTTGAGGGCACTACAGACTCTTTCCAGCCCCGATGAAGTCCCCGATGACGCGAAGAAGTCGCCTGATCATGACGTAGTCGACGGGAAAACCACCGAAACTGAAACTTTTCCTGAAACCGCCCCGCTTGTTACCAGCGACACGGTAAAGATGTGGTTTTACATTTTACGTGGCATTACATTTCAGCGTCGTTTTAAATTACCAAGTTCGACCATGACGTGGTTTTTGTCTAGCCACGGACTTCTCAATAGTGATCTAGCATTGCTATATTTATCCATTGCGAAACGTGTTGTTTTGTCGTGTTCTTGCACTCGTTAATTGCTGGAAAAGCACTTGCTAATTCTTAAGCCGCTTCCAAGTCGTAATTGTTTGAATTTTTTAGAGCAACGTTGCAATTAAGCCACCGAACCCGAATTACAGCGCATGTACTCTGCCCAGAATGCCAAAGAACAACCGGGAAAGTGTCCTTGCCTATTGTAAGTGCGTCATGTGGTGTTGGCTTTAAAACTAAGGATCCCAAGATTTTTTATCTATTAGACTAAGTAGAGCAAAGAGCAAACACTGTGCAGTTTTTGATATTAAAATGCATAATCATGCATTTATATGGGTTGGAATTGCTTAAGACTTCACCCAAACTAAATGAAGGATAGAGTGGGGAATACCGAGGTGTTTGGGGGCTCATTCTTGAACTGCTTCTCCCCGCAACTCTCAGATAATGCAAACCCATAGCCTGTACGGAGTTAGATTTGTTACCCTTCCTCCATTTCAAGGTGTACTGCAGTCCTTTTCTATTGCGACTTCGTAAGAGTGACGTCATTACTACGTCAGCAAGAGCTGGTTTTTACTCCTGTATGCGAGATGCATCACACGACATCATAATACTCTAAAGAGATGACGTCATAATATCCTGCCTTCATTTCCATATTGGTCCTTTTAGATATAATTTTGTTGTAACGTTTGGTTTTTTAATTGATACATATGGCTTAGCCTAATCAACGTATTGTATAAATAAATGTGATGAAGCAACTACAATATTGCGAAAACTCGTATTTTTAAATTTCAGCAGTCACAAAGTCAGCTTTTCAAATAAACAGACTTAAAGGTATTTTTGTCAACTGAAGTGTTGCAATATCTACAACGGGTTTCCCACAAGTCAAATTGCTTGAATTAATTTTTAAAGGTCATACGAGTTGGTTTATGGTTACGAAATCATCTCAAAACGTATATTCTAATTAATCAAATCGGGTTTTAATAATCATATTAAACTCCGGTGTTGTGTTGTCAATTATTATTGGCCTTTCAGTCGAAATCCAACTTTCATAACATAGTACAGTACACGTCAAAAATTATAAAAATGTAAACCTTACAGTCTGTTTCACCCGTAATCAAGATCATCAGGGGTGTCTTATTCAAATAGAGCGTTCAATGAAATCAGACTTTCTGTTAATAAAAAAAATTTTTTTTTTCGTTGCATAATTACAGTAATTGTGTTTTGAGTAATAACATTAACCACTGCCATGGTTAGTTTGCCAGAAAAAAATCTTGCTATCTGTAATGATTTTAAAATCAAATCTTTCTTTATAGTCGCTGTATTACGCCGAAGCGTGTAACTAGTTTGTGGGGCTCATTTCCGCGTCATTGCGCCCGTGCAACACAGCTCTTCTCGAAGAGATGTTGCAGCGGTGGCAAGTTGTTGGAAACTCTGTTTCCGATTTGACCGGCCCGAGATTTAGACCTCCCGCTCTAGAAACGAGCGCGTAACCGCTCGACCAACCGGCCGGTTTCTGTAATGATTTTGCATCTCAATATGCTCAACACTCTTGTTGATTTTCTAATAGGCTAGTCAATTGCACAGCTATTTTGAGAGCCGGAGTCAAAATTCGAGTCTGCTGTCAGTTAGTGAATCTAAAACATCCTTAGAATAGCTATCATGGAAATATTTTTTCATGAAATTTGAAATAAGTGTTTTCGTAGTTAAATACAGTACTTGAAATACGTATGCAGTACTTAAAATTCTGGGGTTTCCAGTCAAAATCGAGCCAAACTGATCTAGAGCACCAAAGTTACGCGCGATTTTCAAAGACGTTTTTGTGTTAGAAGAATACTTATTATACTCTGAAGTCTGATCTAAAGTGTAAACTAATCATTTTGAGTGCATTAACATTGATTGTAACAATTTTAAGGTTGATAATCCTCGATGGATTTGCTTTGCCGATTGCTTTTTTGACTCAGACGTTGAAATTTTGCTTTTGATCGATTAATTTGCAATGATTTTATAGTGTTTTGAATTGTTTTCAAATATCTTAACTCATAATTTGCAATCAAACAAATTAATTTAAGGATATAGCTGTAAGAATGATTGTGAGTTAAGGGTAAGAAGGATTAACCCCCATGAGAAAAAATGCTTATTTCTCACTTAAGCAGTCTCACCCCTCTAAGGGAAGGCTTGCAAACAGAACCCCACAGAAGCACTTGGTGTCGCTGTGGCGAGATAGACCCTGAAATTATGGCCTATTTGTGAACTAACTTGTCTAATGTGACATCCGGATCAAAAGACCTTGTTGCAATGCGGCCTACCGGCTCGATTAGACAACCTATGAGATTCTCTCCGGCCCAACTTAAGAGCCTATGTTTTTGAATTCACGTTCCACGTGTGGCTATGCTGGAGTGAGACACTACACTAAAACCATGTCTTAAAAATCCTTGTTTATTTTAGTGAAGAAGTTCACTCCACAAACACTGGATGACATGAAGCTTGGAAAAGCTTTCTTGAAGCTAGAAAAGGAACAAGAAAAGAACCTAAATAAACTAAAGAAACAACAAAAACATGTAAATAACCGCTTGCTTGGTTTTGCTTTGTGCTCACGTAATTTTGTCAACAACTTAAGAGCTTGTTAACAAATAATAATTGAGACATCTTTTTCACGAACTTAGAGAAAAGAGATGCTGCCCGAGATTGGTTTATTGAAGAAATGAGAACTACTTGATGTAATAAAGAGATGCCCCAAACCTTGCTCAACTTGATGTTCAATAAGTTTAAAATGACGGATGTTCTATTAGTTCATAAGCAAGCGATGTTCCGTTATCGAATATCGGTTTCTCATTCTGCAAGAAATTTTGCAAAGTCATCCTTTTGTGATGTCACAAAATTTTGAAACGCAGGTTGCTAATGGTACGAAGTCAAACGGATTAAACCTATTTTCACGGATAAGAGAAATACTGAAACAAGGTTTAGGGCACCCCTTTATTACCTGAAGTAGTTCTCTTTTTTTTTTTCACTAAAACCGATCTCGAGCAGTATCAAACGGATTTCAGTTTGCCCCCCACCAGATTTATATAGCATGCAGGATGTTTCTTTTGCAACGGCGTTTTTGGTGGTGTAGTTAGTGCTTAACATTAAGGTTTTGAGAATCACCAAAAATTTATTTAAAAATACGAAAGAAAGTGAGATTGTGTTGTATTGAATAAAATAGTACTGAAATTGGGTAGCGCAATAACAAAATACAAATTGTACATAATCCTTTGGTCGCTAAGGTTTTTACCTTATACTGTTTTTCCTTTTTTTTTTTTTGTCGAGGAGGGGCGAACTGTTTTACTCTGGGCAAACGCAAAATGTCAATTTCGTTAGCTTGTCCAATTTGGTTTGAAAAATATTTTATTGAGAATGAAACTGAATTAACCTGTCCCAAAAAATCTAGGAATTCGTTGCTGTCCACCGGAACCTTTACGGGATGCGTCGAAGTTCCTCGGTTCTGGGTGCTTTGAAGAAAGTGACGTCATTGAAGCGACGGAAGTCGTCGCCAGGTAGTTTCCAAAACTTAAAAATACTTACCAAAATTAATCTTAGCTGTCAGAAACCTCTCAAAGTCACAATGACTTCTTGTGGTTCCCGAAAAGTTTTTCAAACGTTGAAAGATTAGAAAATTCCTTAGGTCTTTATGCTGCCCCTGCTTATCTGGAAGAATTTAGAACTTTTTCGGAGATTTTACTTGCTTCCTAATTTCTGATTGTGGTAAATTTTACATCAGGCTTTATTGTGCCGGGAATTTCAATCTTATTTTTAAATCTAACTCAAACTCAAGTTCTTACTCTAAAATTAACCTCCAAATCTAACCCCATACCTTAATCTTGACCCTTAGGAAAGCAAATTAAAAAACTTCCTGTGAAATAGTTACTTCCAATTTTTAAATTGGTTCGAGAAACGCGTATCCATGTTTTGATTTTTTCCTCTAGAAAGTTCTACGAAAATGCCTGCTCCAGAAGATGAAGAATCGAAGAGAGAAATATTACTTAAACTTTTACAACAACAACTTCTAGAACAAAAAGATTTTTCAATGAAAAGAATTAAGCATGTATGACTTTTAAAACTATTATTAGATCATTTTGCTCTCACGCCTAGTAATTGGAGTTGATAATACTGAAGCGGCAGACTCTGGTTCGATTCCCACTCTGGCGAAACCAAAAGCCTTAAAATCTGTATTTACAACTTTCCTGCTTGATGTTCAGCAATGAGCAAATAATCAAACATGCTTGCGAGAATGAACTGGGAGTGAGTAATGCGAGTTCTAATAGTTTCTTGATCGATCAGTGGTCGAGTATACTCGTATAGAGCGTCTGCTACTAAAACAGTAGACTCTGGTTCGATTCCCGGTCGGATCAAACCAAACCTATAAAAATTAATATTCTTAGCTTCCCCGTTTGACGTTTAGCGATAAAAAAGAACAGTGTGATATCTTCACCTTGTGTAGTTGACAGGTGGGCGGTGGTTTGCCTGTTGCAGAGTGGCTGATTAACACGCATGAATGAAGCATGTAGTGGAAAGTGTTATTGATTCTTATTAACTTTGATTTTTCAGTATATGAGAGAATTTGAAGCTATTGTCAAAAATCACCAAAAATCAGAATTAAAAAGACTGGAAGATATAAGCAAACAGTGAGTAATTATGAGACTAGCAGTCATGTCATTTTTTCCTTCCTGTAGGTCTTGACTTCTACAAAAACAGCGGAGTTTCAAACAGATGTTGAGTGTTGCACGGCTTGTTCAATTAAAGGTTCAGTTTCGGTTATTTTTTGACGTTCGCAGCAGATTCTTAATTGTGACGTCAGTTTGAATATAACTTTCAACCAAGTCAACTTTAAAAGCCTTCTTTGTTGGGAATTTCTATAGGTTGTGGAGTTAGTAGGGGGCAATGGAAGTTCTCAAAAGTACTGCACACATCTGCCTGGCATCCTCAGCAGGTGCAGAACTCTTTGTAGCGGTCTCGACCCGAATTGATGCGTATGTGGTGAGCAGGATCTTTAACGCCATCGTAAATTTTGTGTTTGTGGTTACTAGTTTAGTATATGGAATGTAGTTTTTGTAATGTAGTATACGGAAATTGTTTAATTCCTGTGCCAGTGACAAGCGCGTGAGCTTGTTGTCGCAGAACCTTCTCGATATTGAAGTGAACTTTTAGGGAACAAGATGACATCCAGAAATGGAAAAACGCTGAGAAAGAGAACAAGATCAAGCAAATTCCCTCCGATTTATCGCGGCACGATATCTACCAACGAAAAAAGCTCATCAACGACTCTCATTTTGAAGACTGTGTTCGCGACCGAACCCTGGTGAGAAAAAAACTCTGCTGCATGTTCCTGATGAAGTCTGGCAAAACTGTTACGCGAAACGTTAAAAGAAAAGCCAAATGGTTTTTATTTTACCCGAAAAACATCAATTTTTGAGATCTGGTTTGGACAGTCGAGCAATAAAAATCTATGTTTGATTTTGTATTTTTTACGCCTAGATGTTCTCTATTGAAGTGGAGTCAGTTCAATTTGATTTTTTAGAGTCTTGAATTATTATTCGAAATTGCTCCGCTTTTTTTTGGTACGAGTGCGTAATTAGTAGCAGTGGTTTTTATACAACACTAATCTCTTATGGTGCACTAACACAAAAACGAACGAAAAATTGCTGTTTTGGCATTGGTTAGTTTTGTACAAGAAACAACTGCATTACTTCAACCAAAAATCTATCCTTGGTAAACAGGAGTCCACGACGACTTCAATTAAATCTGGACGTTTTCCCACCTTTGCTTGAGTTTCTGTATTGCTAGTGATCCATTAACATAATTCTCTTTTTTCGTAGATTTTTTTTGCAGTTTTTAAATTCCGAGTTTGATTAATTTCATAACCCCTTTTACGGTAAAATTTATTCAGTTTTTACACCAGTCGTTTTTTACATAGCTGCAGTTTCTAGATTTTTGATTGTTTTATTTTAGCTTTCAAGCAAACAGAAAGAACGGGAAAACACAGTTGTACATCAACAAAATGACATATTCAATGGTTTAGCAACCGAACGAAAAGAAGTAAGTATAGAAAACTGTTTTTTTGCAGTTAAAATTGTAAAAAAAGTATATCTTGATTCACCAAGTTGCCTTGGCCAGGAGACAGCGAAGGAACCTTTCGGTTTTCGAGTCAAGCTACGATGGACTGTGGAATGTGGATGCTTCAGATTATCTTTTTCATGTTTAATTGCAAGCAGAGGAGCTGTGCAGAGGTGGAGTCGAGGACCCAAGGCTCGAGGCCAAGGTCAAGGACACAAAAAAATCCGAGGCCAAGGACAGCCTTTCCGAGAACAGAACCTCTCGAGGCCAAGAAAAGGAATGCTCGAGGCCAAGGACACAGGCGCAAGCGTTCTCCAAAAAAAAAAGGTTTTCAAAAATTTTGCCTGTTTGCACGTCACCAGGATTTTGCAAAGGAAGAGGGCTTAAATTAGTAGTTGAAAAATGCAAATATCTAACTTTGGAAACGTGTTGAGAAAGCTTGTGTAACTCAAATGTATCACAGACGGGGGTTTGGGGGCAGAGCCCCCAGCCGCCGGAGGCTTTAGGGGTCTGGGGGCGAAGCCCCCAGCCGTTAGGCGATTTTTTGTAATTTTTTGGTAAAAAAAGCTATTTTAACGTCATTGGATCACATTTCGCAAGTGTTCAGAGCCATTTGAAAGCACTAGATTTTTGACATTTGAAAGCCAATTGAAAAAATCGAATTGTTAAATCCTCCTTTTACTTGCAATTTACGTCCAAAACACGTTTAACATCTTGCATTTTGGAGTTAAATTTTAATTGTAAGTGATTTGCTCCAGGTAGGGGGAAGGAAGGTGCATTGTCTCTGGCTACATTTTAGCAGTAAATAATAATCCACTCGAAGATTTTCCTTTGAGATTTTTGTTTTGTCATGAAAATAACCAGTTATAGGAGTACACGTTCGCCAGGGGGCCCAGGCCTCCTCAATTGAAGTTCAATGAATCGTTCAATCAGCATTTTCCATGGCTAATTTTTTTTTAAAGAATTTCGTGCGTAAAACCGGCGAGGTTGGAGGTGAAATACTGAAATGTTTTTGAAAAATGGTACAATAGATGGTTTCGTCTACTAGCCATGTTATTGCCGGGCCGGATTTATATCGCGCTAGGCCCCTGGCACTTCGGAGATTTTCGCAACATCTTTCTGCCAAATATAGTTGAAGACCATAAAAAGTCTTACGATTTCAGATCGGGGCCCCTAGTTGGCAATGCGTCATATTATGGTAAATCCAGCCCTGATTAATGCATTACTTTCACAAAAAGGCTAGATGTGGGCCTGAGATAGCAACTTTTAGGACAAACACTCTCCATTTTTTCCGGGTTATACGTTTAAATTGGCTGGCAAAAATTGAATTGAGGGGGACCCAGCGCCCTTGGTCTTCAATATTGTTAATTACTTATACTGTTGTCAGCGAAAAATGCTAAAAAGAAACTGAAGAAACAGTAGGCTTTTTTGGCACATTTTTGTCATTGGTGAAATTTCAATTCTCCACTTGCCTACGCCTATGCTCCGACTGAGGAAAGCAAAAAAGGTGTTCGCAAATTTTCCGCGAGGTTTCTGGCGTTTTCCACCGAAAATTCAACTGTTTAAAAAATAGTGCTGTCCTCGAGCCGAGGACAGGGCAATTTTCGAGGACTTGAGGCTTCGAGGCCAAGGCGAAGGACTTCAAAATGTGTCCTCGAGGACTTCACCTCTGGAGCTGTGAATACCAATTTTATTCAAGTCTTTGATTTGACCCGATCGGAAGTCGAATCGTGTTTACCGTTTCAGAAGCAGACTTTCTTTTCACTAAGCCAATCATTGGAAGAAGAAAGTGTTGCTTGATTTTTCATTGTTTGCAAGGAGTTTTTAGTACCTTAAACCGTATTAAATAGCGTAAACCTACTTGATTTTGATTGAAAACTAGAGAAAAGTGGCAGATTTTATATCGCTGACAGGGACGTTGAGAGTACCCACTACACAGGCCCAAGAGTTTTGAGGGGGACGAACGGTGTAATGATTAATGATTCCAAGCACGTAAATTGCCGTGAACCAGCGGAGACCTCGATGAAGTTAGGTCAGAGCTAGTTAATAATTAAAATCGAAAATGCCCCCAACAGGCTGTTTCGCCATTGGGCGCTTCAAGGGGCTGACAGTAAATCTTACTCAAGTTATAAGAAACGGCGCCCGAAAGGCAATAGCGATTGATTCTGGGGTAAAAAAATAGGTCAAAATTCGGCGAAGGCCTTGATTTTCTTTTGGTGTTTACCTTAAAATTGGGAGACTTTTTTTGGTTTTCTCACTAAGTGGCTTAAATACTGACGAATTATAAAGATCCTTTCAATTAGCTTGGTTAGGTCGTAGCTTGTCATTAAAGCAATGTTGTCAATAATACCAATATTTAGATGGATATTATTTTTGCAGAGAAAGACAAAACTGGAGAAAATCTATCAAGAAAATATGGATAAAGTAGAAGAACTTTGCGAGATGTTATGTGCGGATTTATGCAGACGTCCTTCTGCCACTTTAAATGGATCGTCTTTACCGCTTTGCCCTGACGGAGAACCTTTGAGAACTGACGGATAATAAGGCTGGCCTAATTCTTAAACTTTGTTCTAATAAAAGCGAAATAGTTTTAAGTGTTGCCAATTAAAAGATCTGATAATTTTCACTAACTATGTCACAAAATCGGTAGTAGGCCTACTACGTTCTCAAATGACAGGGCTTAGTGCCAATAAACAATTGCTGACATTAAGTTAACAATTTTGTGTAGCTTCACAAAGTTACATTAAACGCAAAATCCAAAGTAGCGTCGTAGTGCCTGCTTACAGAGGCGTCGCTAGGGGGGGCGGCCCGCCCCGGGTGTCACCATTTTAGGGTGACACCATATTATGATGCGAAATCATAACTCCACCGATTTGTGGTACATACCTTACTTTTTTCACTTCGTTTGGTCGTTCCCATTCTCATCTGGACTAAAAGCCCATTGATTTTTAGGCGAAGACCTTTCTCTTTTTTTTTTGGTCTTCATGTAGTTTTGGACCGAAAACCTATTTATT
The DNA here is from genome assembly GCA_963965965.1 of Trididemnum nubilum. Lineage (NCBI taxonomy): Eukaryota > Metazoa > Chordata > Ascidiacea > Aplousobranchia > Didemnidae > Trididemnum > Trididemnum nubilum. The sequence continues at coordinate 40,520,366 of OZ014469.1, read as the reverse complement.
TTGCAGCGAAGACCTTTTTTTTTTGGTCTACACCTATTTTGGTACAAACAAGGGTGCCACCACGCAATCTCGCCCCGGGTGCCACCAGTTTTAGCAACGTCTCTGCCTGCTTAACTTCATTAGAAAAAGCAATTGTAAAAGTTTTATGACGTCACTAACCCGTTTAAGGTTTTCATAATGTCGTATGTTTAAATAAGTACCCGTAGTAAACAATATTTTTTCTAGCCAGTCAATGACGTCATCAGGTTGTGTATTTTTCTAGCTAGTTTGCGTGTAAAGAATGTCGTAAAAAATTGTAGATTAGATTGTTTCAGTCCTCCTCTAATCAACTCCCTACCACCATTATCTCTTTAACTTGAGAAATGAGATTTACATTTCATTTCGCTTTTTTGTAAGCGAAATGTTAAAGCTATCCTAGCCTATTACGTCCAAACTAAGTCAACTCCAACATTAAGGTTAGGTGTTTTGACGTTTGCAGGACAGAGGTTTAATGTTTAATCGTATGCGTGCTTCTGACCTAAAGGCTTCCAGCGCGGAAGCCTAGGGAAGGTCACCAGAACCGTGACTACTTAAAACCAGCAATGCAAAAAAAGTTACCCTCCTACAGCGTTTGAACCTGTAGCCTTTGGATTACCGGTCCACTGCTCTACCACTTGAGCTAGAGAGGATGTCTCCTCGCATGCTTAGTTTTGGATATTTAAACCCAGCAACTTGCTTTTACTATGATGTTGATAATAATTTAATCGCGATGTGTTTGACGTTTGCAAGCCAGACGTTTGATGTTTTATGGTCTGCGTGCTTCTGGCCTGAAGGCTACCAGCACGAAAGTGTAGACTTCCGCGCTCTTTTAGTCAATGTTGTTGTGCTATTAACGAAATAGTCCTTCTTAATTGCGAAAATTCCAGTTTTAGGAATTAATATTAAAGATTTTATTTTATCATGATACAATATCAGATACGTTTATTTTTATTAAGTATCGGTATTTAAATTTTATGTCAATTTAGTACATTTTATAAAAAGTACTTTAATATTACAGTATATCTTGATTTTTATTTACACAAGTTTTTCTGTACACTTTACAAACTATGCTAAGCGAATGCAAAATATACAGTATTTTTAGTTAGGTATACTCTACCGAAAATTATATACAAAAATGTATCCAGCAATTTTCAAAAGGTAATTGAAAGAACCTATACGTTTCTATTTACTGTATTGAGGCTTAAGCTGCATGTCCATTGTCCACACGCCAAGTGTTAGTTAGCAAGTCATACTGCAGTCGATTGGAGCCCATACATTACTCTAGGTTCGGGGCGTTAGCCCAAACTTTTTTTCGAGCTATTGCAGTTAACGTGTTTCTTATTCAACGTTCAATTCCCCCCCCCCCATTTAAGTCAAAATTTGTGATCTCTTTTTATCTTGACAATAGTTACGCTGTTACAGTATGTTGATACAGTGTTATTGTGTTTTGTTTTATACCTAAGTTTTAATATTTTTTTTTTCAATATTTTGTTATGCTTGTTTTTTTCGCGTTACTAATAACTTTCGAATTATTAATTTGACTGTTGATTTTTTACGATTGTTAATGTTTCGTTTTGTTTTTCCAGATATTCCATTGCGTTTTCGTTTAGATGTTTTGCCGTCGTTAATATGTTGATTTGTAAAAAAGAATTTGGATGAATAATTTTGTACAATATTTATCTATTTTTGAAATCAAAAAACAGCATTACCACTGTAATCAATCATTGTTTTAATCCTACAAATTGCAGTACATCATCAGCTTGAAGGCCTAGTCTTTAATTAGCGTAAAATCATAAGCAGTTCAACGCATCTGTTTTGCCCCAACTTCATGACTCTTTTCTTTTTTAGCACACTGTAGTAAATAGCCATTGTTTCACTTTGGACCCTTAGCGGATTGAATGACTTTTCTGTTCACGATTTTACGCTGAGAGGCCAGACTTGCGAATATAGCTCATTTTTACAACGCAGTACCAAATTTGAAATGTAGTGATAGCTATGTATCGTGTTTAAACGTTGTTTCAGTACCTCCTCATTATGGTATAGAGACTGCATTGTTCAAATCTTCAAAGAATTTATTTACGTAATACCCGTTTAATCTTCTTAATTTGGTTTTGCACTCGTGTTTTGTCTTTGCAATTTCTTCTTCGTCATGCACTCTGTCGTTGTTACGAGATTTTTTATGAAGCGGTAATTTTTATTATGTTTCAATACACGTTGATCGACTCCATCTCGCGCTTCATGCTGTGGGAAAGAGGAAACAAAAACTGGAGAGTTTGAACAAAGTTGGAATTTTTTGGTCTTCAAAGAAATCGTTTTGAGGGTCTTCATGTGGTTTGAGTCTTTTAGTATATTTAACTCAAAAACCGTGAAATTCTTGCAAAATGAAAAGTGAAAATTACCTTATTTTCAGTCAAAAATCTGTAACAAAGGAATGCCAAAATCGACAACATCATTTTGCCTGCCAGAATATCACGTCAAAAAAAGGTAAAAAACAAAAAGGTGTTTGGCTATTTTCGGAACATAATGGGTTAGATCAACCGGCCAGTTGGTCGGGCGGTAACGCGTTCGTCTCTGGTGCGGGAGATGGAGGTTCAAATCTTGGGCCGTGCATATCGGAAACAGTGTTGCTAACGGCTCGCCACCGCTGTGGCATTTCTTCGGGAGAACTTTTATTGCCAGGGGGTAATGACGCGGAGATGGGCCTTGCACACTTGTGACATGCTTCCGCATAATACAGCGAGTATAACGAATGACTTGAGGACCGATTTGTTTGCGTATAAGCGGGTAAAAAGGTGAATACCTGGCGCGAGCCAGATAAAAGTTCATAGCCGACCGGATTTTGAACAACCCATTTCTAAGTTCAAAACAAATCAAAAAAAAAAAACGATTCATGGCTATCAAGGTAGATTTCAATGTACTGTAGTGTATGCACGCACAACTAAGTACGGAAATAATAAAATAAAAAGCTTCAAGAACAAGCACTAGCAGCAGCACAAATCCAACGTTAATCCATCCTTCACACACAACGGCATCAACGCAGTATTGCTAAATCCATAATTTTATTTATCAATCGTGGAAAAATTTTCAATTCGGAGATTGAGGAGTTGGCGATGGCTGTTGCGTCATTTGTGACATCATTTCTTCATCTGCTTGTGACATTGCAGTTAATTTTTTTCCAATTAAATCATGAATATCCAAATATTTCGCTACACATCGGTCAATGCAAACTAATTCACCCTTTTCCAACGCAGGCTCTCTGTAGTTCGTACTAACACATTTCTTATGGCAACTGTTTGTCATCCTGCAAAACAAATATATTATTCGATCAGTCACTTTGTAATCAGCTAATCAGTATTGTAATTGTAATTACATTTTATTCACCAAGTTGCAATGGCCGGGAGAGAGCGAAGGGACCTTTCGGTCTTCGTGCCAAGTTGCCACCTGTCTACCACACAGGGCGGAGGCTTCATACTGTCCCTTTAATTGCTGAACGCCAAGCAGGGAAGCTGTGAAAACCAATTTTTCTAGTCTTCGTTTTGACCCAACCGGGAATCGAACCACAGTCTATCGCTTTAGTAGCAGGCGCTCTATCCACTCGACCACAGTATCAGTAAAATCCTACTTGACAATAAAATGCTGTCTTTTGAAGATAAGCTAGTTGTCACTAGGACTGCGAATTCGATCAATTTTTGTTTGAGTTCTGCCTATTTTAAAAAGACGAGTTCAATTCGAGTCTTCTATTTTAATTTTTTCAAGCTTAAGTTCGGCAAAAAAATCAAGTTTTTCGAGTTTAGACTGACAAAAATACTTACTTTTTGACTTAAATTGCTTTCTTTTAGTAAACACGCTGTTTTTCTAGGTTGCCACGGCATAAACCAGATGTGAAGTCCTCGAGGACGTCCTTGGCCTCGAGGACACATTTTGAAGTCCTTGGCCTTGGCCTCGAAGCCTTAAGTCTTCGAAAATTGCCCTGTTCTCGGCTCGCTGACAGCACTATTTTTGAACGTTAAAATTTTGTTGGAAAACGCCAGAAACCTCTCGCAAAATTTGCAAAAACCTTTTTCATTTTCTCTTTTGGAGAAGGCCTGAAAAATTTTGTTGAAGACCTCTTTTCTTTTTTTTTTGGAGAACAATTGCGCCCGTGTCCTTGGTTCTAGGCCTCAAGCATTCCTGTCCTTGGCCTCGAGAAGGTCTGTCCTCGGTAGGGCTGTCCTTGGCCTCGGATTTTTTTTTGTGTCCTTGGCCTCGAGCCTTGTGTCCTCGACTCCACCTCTGGCACAAACCAAAAAAGAAAATCTCGATTTACACAGCTTGACCAACAAAAAAAATTTTTTTCCGACACTTCTTTTTTAATCTTTACATTTCTTTTCAATAAACTCGAACAAATTTGTTGGAGTTCAAGTTCAGAAAAATTGATTTTTTGAGTTCAAGCTCAGCAAAAAAAATGAGTTTATGCAAGTTCAAGTTCGAAGCTCTGCTTATCACATACATATTGATTTCTGATCAGAGTTAACTCAGCCAAGTTGATTAGGAAGTTTCATGGCATTTGTAAAGGGAACAAATCCTCTCAATAAATTCGATTAAATCTTCCCTCCATTAAATTCTGGTCCTTATGAAAGCAAACATTTCAGTTTTTTTAACTCATCTAAAATTTCACAATTACTGCAAATACAAAACAGAATTGAAGATCGTAGACTTTGCAAAGCTAAATTGTAGAAATGTACACTGGGCTTGATTTTCGCTCGTGAGATGATCGATAAAAAATTTACTTGCAAAAGTGGTTTGGAAACCACATAATATTTTAATTCACCATATTTCACATTGAATTGTACTTTTTCATCACCACTATTCCCAATACACACAGAATTTTTTTCACTACTTTTTTAACTAGATGTTTTTGTATTTTCTACAATTATCAAACAGAGTTAAAACATAGAAAAGGTACTTTTTGAGTCAAAACAAATAAAATTACAATTGGTCAACATCTTTCAGAAGCAAACCACGAATACAAACATCAAATTAATTTTTTATAAAACTGATTAAAAATTCTGCTTTAGCCAGCGAATCAATCATACCTTTTATACATATCTGCCATCATTTCGACTTCCAACTCAGCCGCGATTTGCTGAGCTTGGGCAGGGTCCATTTTCTTGATTTACAATACAGTTTAGTTGAAACAGGAAAGATGATAAGGACTATTTGGTTGAACGCTTTATAAGAATAGAAAAGATGGTCTGCTATTGCAAATTCATATGCAAAGTTTCAAGAATCTGTGCTAGTTACGCAAAGTTCAACACTTATATAATGCTCTATACTTCAGTTCACAAGCTGACCAAGAAAAAAACAATTATTGTTAAAACTGATAGAAAAAAACATGTTACAGCAAAATCGCACAAAGTTTGTTTTGTTTCCAGTCAAATTACAAGATGATTCAGTATCAGTACTTACCGGTGTTCCCACTAAGCCGATTTTTTTCAGCTAATCAGAGATTTGTTGGAGCAAGAGCAAATAATTTTTGGCAATATAGTAAATAAAGCTTTAGAAAATTCTACAAATTTGTGGAAATAAGACATTTGGTATACTTTAATACTGGATTGGTACAAAATTTGGGCACATAAGTGTCTTTTTAAAGCTTTGGGCACAATTGTTTTAAGATTCGTCGACTAGCCACAAAGTTAGAGGGAACACAGGTACTTACTACACAAAGTTTTTCACCACAAATAAGTAGAATCATAAGGAGAAAAAAACTTCAAATATATATTGATATCACTAGATTGCAAAAAAATTGATGAGTCAACTCTTAAGTGAGCTAGAAAGAATTTTATTGAGGTTCAAGTTAAACTTTTGAGTGTTAGCAAATTGCAGGCCTAAACAAGGTCTTCACTCGTAAAACGCAAATAAAAATCATGCCCAAAAACCACCACTATTCGTTGTATTGACAATAATCACTACCGGTAGACTTATCTGAAAATCACTATTTCACAAGACCAAAGCAGCCCAAAGTCCATTTCGCAGCCACATAACATATTTTTGTGGCCCGTGACTAGCCTTGAGATTGCTGAAAAGGTAAGCAAGTCAAACTGAAAATTGCATCAAATCTCACTGAAAACTAACTTCTCCAGCTGAAAATTACCTCAATTCGGTGCGGCACTGATTGAGTGGCACACTCAAGCTCAAAAAAACGTAATGCAGCCCGTTTCTCCCAAACTTTGGGCACCCCTGCTCTAGAGCAAACTAGATCTGAGATGTAATGAAAAATCTCTAACAATAACACCTCTGATCTGGCTGAGTAAAGGCTTGTTTTTAAGCCAGCATAGGTACCATGCATGTTTACAATAATTTGATGTGGTGTTTCACTGTTTCAATGCTAACTAGGATATCAATATTACCAGTACCAAGATTTTTAGAAGTTTTAACGATATCAACAAGTTTAAACTCTGGCTTACAAACGTCAAAAACATTAAAATTAATTATTATTATCAAGTATCATATTACTGAAAAAGTTAAAAGCACCAAGCTTGAACGTGTGACATAATCTGTCTCGATACAATTAATGAGCTGTTTTTGTTGGGTGCAAGCCAAATCAGTATCGAATTTTAATGTTTTACATTAAGGTTGACTTAAATTAATGAAAAATTACATTGATATTTTTTGTACAAGACAGAAAATTACATAATCTGTAATATCACAAAAAAGAGACTAATTCATCTGAAATTTTGTACTAGCTCTTGATCTTAATCCAAGTTTTAACTCAAGCCCTTATCTTGACCCTTAAAAAAGCAAATAAAAAATTCCTCATTTTCATTTTACTTTCTTCAACTCAAAATTTTCTGGTAAAATAGTCATCTAGTCACTCCTGATTTTTGATTAATTTTAATCTAAACTCAAATTGTATCTCTAAAAATAAGCCCTAACTTGTGTTTCCTCTAACTTTATGGCTAATCGGCAAATGCCCCAATTTTCTTTAAACAATTGTGCCCAAAGCTCTCGAAAGACGTTTATATGCCTAAAATTTCATACCAATCCAGGAGTAAAGTATACCACATGTCATATTTCCACAAATTTGTCGAATTCTCTAAAGCTATGTTTACTATATTGCCAAATATTATTCGCCTTTGCTCCAACAAATCGCCAATTTGCTGAAAAAAATTGGCTTAGTGGGAACACTGCCCCAAACCCAAAACTTAACCCTTAAAAACATACGTAAATGAAAAATACTTAAATGAATAGTTTTTGTTTTTATTTTATTCTCTAAGGTCTTAAACCTAAAGTAAAAATTTTAATGAAATACAGTAGTCAATCAGATTGCAACTAAAACATACCAGGTGCAGGAGCAAAATAGCCCTTATTAACTGCTACCCAAACCAAAAGGTCCCTTCACTGTTTCCTGGCCAAGGCAACTTGGTGAATAAAATGTAATTACAACTACAATACCCTTGCAGTCCTTGTGGTTCTGTACATTCTAGTGGTACTGAACACTCTCTATCACAAAAAATAAAAGAAAGTAATGAACATAATGTCTCTGTCTGTTGTCAAAAGTAGTGATATGTGCAAAATACCGGTAAATGTTTTCAGAGGACCACTGGACCTCCAGGGAAAAAAATTATCACAAATTTTTCGTATTTATAACCCTGTAACCATACGTGTAGCCTGCTGTACTAGAGCAATACATACCGGTAGACTACAGTGCATTTACAGTTGCAGCTTGTTAGCGCTTAATCAGTCTGAGTTAATAATAAGGCAGTGTCTGCTGCATGGTCCCGGTTTCAAACATCTAATCGCTGCTGCACCGGCGGCGCCAGTCGTTTCACTTTGCTGTTCAATTTACTATCCCTCAAGCTGGCATCGCTGCCCGAACCCTAACTCTAATCGTAAGGTTTTGGAGAAAAAAAAGAATTATGTAGCGAAATAGCTCTCTAGCGCTATTTCTACCAAGCGTGTCCGGTGCAAATCGATAACCCAACCATCGGGTCGGCAGGCATGCGTGGCTTTGCGCGCTTGCCACTACACTATCTCTGATTCGCATTTCATGTGTCAAAGTGCCGTAATTAAATCGAAGCAATGAGAAAAAAGCAATATAACAGGCTGCCGGTGCAGCAGCAATTTGGTGTTCGAAACCGGACCGGTGATCTAGACACTCCATAATAATAAGGTAGTTGAAAATGTACATAATTAACATCTCAGATCTAAAGTTTTAACTGTATAGTTTTAATTGCAATTAGCCGACATCTTTATGCAGCAAGTCGCCTTGACTAGGAGAGCAAAGGGACCTTTAAATCTTCGAGTGCTGGTAAGTATGAGCCGTCACTTTTTTTTTTTAAGCTCTGCGGCTCATGTATCGTATGAGCATGCGTGCACTCTCTCCTTCCCGATCTAAGCTATTCCCAAATCTAACCCTAACCCAAAGGAGTGTACGCATGACAGGAGCAAGAGTGCGCGCATGCTCATACACAAGTTGCAGAGATTTCAAAAAAAATGGACAGCTTATACTTAACGACCTCCAAATCTTCTAAGTCAAGCTGGCCACCAGTATGCCACACATCTGACATGGAGGCTTCCGCTGCACTCTATAATAGTTTTTATTCTGTAATGGTTGGTTTCAATAGGCCTTGCAAGAGAGAGAGAGATTTAATTTTAAGTGCAAGCACAAGTAAACACTCACTCTTCAGTCTTTGATTCTGGACTATCGGTATGTCCCTTTCCACAGGAAAGCTTTAAAAATCCAATTTAATAGGCTAGTTTTTGGTCTGACCTGACTAGAAATTAAACCCAAGTCTAACGTTTCAGTAGCAGATGCTCTTTATTCACCTGACCAGTGACAACTGCTTCTATTCAACAGCAAGATTGGCAACAGCATGGGTACCATTTACCACCACCAGACCACTACAGTCGGACAGTACCAGAAAACAAATGCAGTTACAGGTACTAATGGTACCTTACCATTTTAGCTCGTTCATTTTTGCAATAGGCTACCGGTATTTAATTGTTTTAGTTGGGGCAGAAGCTATATTGTTAGCTGTATTAGTCTACACTACAAATAACGTGAATACCTAAGAAAGTTAGGCCTACTCATCTAGCCCTAAACTCAGAACTAATTAGCGATGATATCTAAATTCCAAACACACTGGAAACCCGCTAACTCAACTGCTAACCCGGTATCCGAACTCATAAAAAGAAACTTGAACCACACACGTAGGCTACCAATCAAGAACCTCAGAAGTAAATGATGAAAACTGAGTGCTAACTGCTAATTTGTCAACTGACAACTGATTGTAACCGTATCACAGAGAACTATATGTGACTATATCTCTGTGACCGAATCGAATCAAGCATGGGTTAACGGAGTCAAGCGGAGTCAATTTTTTAATTTAGTTTCTTGCCTCAGCGAGCTTTTTGCTAATAAATTGTTATACAGTTGAGAGGTTACGTTTTCAACGCTGCAGACTTAGCATTCCGTCTAGCTGATAGGCCTACATTCTCAGTGAATCTGAAAAAAATGTTTAAGTTATTGTGGAAAAAAGCAAAAAACCGAACGTGTGAAGTATCTGGTGCTTGCACTCTATCGTACAGTAGCCTACTGAGTAGCCTAGTACTAGTACTGCTTGGCTAGACAGTCAGCAGTACCGGTATATACCGTAGGCTATACCTATAGATATATATCATTGTACTGTAGCTCTGCTTACTACTTAGTGCTGTATGTGTAATGTAGGCTATGAATTAAACCCAAACCTGAAAACAGAAGCACTGTGAGGAGGCTAGGCTAAGAAATTGAAGCAGATGTGCAAATATCCTGGTTAATTCAGACTTTTGTTGAAGAATAAATTCTATTTCTACTACTAGCCTACTGGTACTATATACGGTGCTGATATACTACTACTTCTGGGGTAGGATAAATGGTGTTGGAGCAAATGCCTTTTCAGTTTTATATTTTTCAGAGTGCATAGTTTTTTCAGTGTATCGCCCACTTTAACCGTCTGGAAGTTTTGGGTGTCGTTAAGTATAAACTGTCAGCTTTATTTCGGAATCTCTGTGAGTCGTGTATGAGCGTGCGCGCGCTCTTGCTCCTCTCATGCATGCACTCATTAAGGTTAGGGCTAGCTCTGGGGAATAGTGTAGATCGAAGAGAAGGAGAGAACGCACGTGCCTCATACACGAATTGCAGAGCTGCTGAAAATAAAGCAACGGCTCATACTTTACAACACCCGAAGTTTTTTGGTATTTTAGATTCAATAGTGAATTGTAGTGGTTTCCAGCTGATATACCGATAATAAACTTGTGTATCAGGCCAAGGCTATTCAATGGCAAACCATTGTCATGTCAATAAATAAGCGAATAACCAGTGTACTGTCTTAACTTTTCAATTGCTGATGAATTTTGAAGATCAAAGATGTTAATTTCTGAAGATGAATGCTTATTGTTTCCTATTAAAAGTGCAAATGAATTTCTAGAACTAATTGACTTGCATATTTCAATTAATGGAGAAAAGGAACCAAATCTAGCTTACCTATCAATCTTATTTGGATATCTTGAACATGAACTAACAGTTAATCGAATGAGTACCGGTATCTCAAGTGATTCAGATAATGATGAAGTGGTAGAGAATAGTAATTCTGATAATGCTGAGACAATGGAATTTCCTATCCTTCATTTGCAGATAGTAGAAGGTTTGTTGAAACACTTTGCCCTTACTCTCAAAGCCCAAGTTGATAGGAGCTTAACAGATCTGACCTCTCGAAGTGGATATGCAACCAAAAAACTCTGCAAACTTGTGAGTGACATATTGTGGAGTGGACTTTTGAGATCTTACCATAAAGACAAAGCTCACATTCAGTCTATTTTCAGCTATTTAACAGGTAGGATTGAATCAATAAAATTCTGGTTTTAAGGTGGTTGGAAATAAATAAAAAATGTGTGGCTTGTCTTACAGTGTTATGTCCTTTTATTGCGAACCAAATTGTACTTTTGGATCGATTTATTTTAAAGATTGTTTCATTAACCATTGGCGATATAATTAATGCTGATTAACATTTTATTTCCTAGAAAGCCTCTGCCACTTAAGGTATGTCCAGTTTGGCCAAGAGTCCTGTCCAGCTGGGGAATATCTTTGACTAGAGAAGCTGATGGCTGCCGATGAGAGCTAAAAGCTCGAATCAGCGCTGTCCAGCTCTGTGCATGATTAACATTTTGTTGATTAGCTTGGCTTAAGCCATTTTGCGATGCAAAACCACTGGTTTCAGGTTTGTGGGTGCAAATCTTTAGTATTACGCACTTATCTGTTACTTAAGTTGGAATAAGAATGCAACCTCGTGAAAATTGGTCTATGTACAGAGGCTGTATATTAGATTCTGGCAGTGTTCTCTCTAAACCCATTTTTTCAGTAAATCAGTGATTTCTTGAATCAAGGGTAAATAATTTTTTGCATGATGATATTTATTTAGAGCACATTTCACAGCTTTGGGCAAAATTTTTTTGAAAAAATCGGGGCAACTGCCAATTAGCTAAAATGTTTAGAGGGAACACTGGATCTAGATCAAATAGTTGGTTTAGAAAAAATAATATGCTAGTTTTATTAGTCTGATTTTGTGTTAATTTCTCTTTAGACTAAATAATGAGCATTTTTAGTTATGAATTCCTTTAGTATTTTTTGTGCTCAATATTAGCACTGGTATATACTGTAGTTTGTATTTTATTGCCACTTATGAAAAGAGTAACAAATACTTGTAATTGAATCACATAAGTTTGAAATGAGGTGTTAGGGTTAAAAACCTTTACCATTATCATATTGAATTTGTATGGATGTGTTTTGAGAATTTAATGGAAGCTATGCTATCTATTTTTCTTAACAATTTTTAAAAATTTGTTCTAAAGTCACTGTTGTTCATACTTTTTTTTTTTTTTTTCAGGAAAACAACTGGATTGCTTTGGTCTTGCTTTTGCTGTGGTAGCTGCTTGTCAACTTTTGAACTACAAAGATGTCCACTTGGTCTTAAGTGGAGATCATGCATGGGTAGCACATGGAGAAAATAGCAAAGTAAATCTCTTCAATAAAATGTGGTTTAAATTTTTCATCATGTAATTGCAATATTTAGTCAATCCACAGGATAAATTAATGTAGATTGGGTACTATAATTATTTAGTCTAAAGCTTGACCAGCAACCCAAAATCAATTTACATGCAGTACCAATGTACCATATTGTTATCTGAGCACAGGTATAGTGTCAATTTGTCTAGTTTTTTTTTGTTTTGTTTTGTTTTATTTTTAAACAATTTGACAGTCAGTGACTTAAATTTTCAAAAATAGCCTAAAACAAATTGATCTCGATTTAATCAAAGTAATTGAGAAAAGCAATGCAATTTTGCGTATCTTTGCAAGCAGGCTTGTCTTAAAATCATGCTTACTATAGAGAAATAGCCAAAAAATATATTTCCAAATGTGGACATTTAAATAAAAGTTATCAGTGAAAAAAAATGTTTAAGTTTGTTGGACTCAGTAATTTTTTTTTTTTCTTATGGCTGTGGATGACAGTAATTTGTTTTGTTGGACTTAGAGTCTGATTTCCTTCCTCCATTGCTGATTCCAAGTCCAAACGCTTCATGCCATATCTTGTTGCCCTAGTCCAGTGGTCTTTAACCTGTGGGTAACTACCCCCATAGGGGTAATTTGGCATTTTGAAAGGGGTAATGTCAATTTTTTTTAAATAAAAAGAAATCACTTTTATGGCAATCGTTTATCGTGTGGGACTACCAACCCTAAAACTTTCATTTTGCTGCACTATCACCTTGCTTTCTGTGATGCCATAGTTTAATACTATCTAGTCAGAACCAGATCACTGTAACTAGTTCTTTTTTTTAAATCCTCTTGCTTCGTAAACAATTGTTAGTCTAGTCCAGTTAGTAGCAGGTGTAAGGTGAGCATTTGTTACATTCATAGGTGGGCACAAGTCCGTTAATCGTTAATCCGTTAATAACGAAGCTAACTTTTTCATTAACTCGTTAATCCGTTAAAAAGTTTTTTCATGTTAACGGACTAAATTAACTTCCGTTAAGTTCTGTTAACGGACTAAAGTAACTTCCGTTAAGGTCTGTTAACTTCCGTTAAGGCTTTTATCATTAATATTTTGCACCATTTATTCATCGCATCGGTACAAACCAGTTTGCACTGGTAACACTTGTTGCGTATTAGCACGAGTTTTATAGAAGAGAGCGAAGAAAGGAGCTCTTTTTTAAGGCAAATAATAAGCTGCAGCTTTATAGGTCTATTAATTATCGCTGCTCACAATTTCCAAAGATTTTCCGATCGCAGCTTCGTTGCCCATTTAAACTTATTTTTATCTTGAAATTAGATTAGACTGTAAAATGTAGCTTCTAAAACACAAAAAGACCACCATAGCAATAAATATTTCCTTGCAATCAGCTCAACAGCGTCAATACGTGCTCTAGAAGCGAGTGAATAAAACGAAATGTAAATTACACACAAAATGTTAACGGATTAACGGACTTTATTAACTTCCGTTAACTAAAGCTGAAAATAACGGATTAACGTTAACGGAGGGTGTGAAGTTTGTTAACGGACTAGTGGTTAACGAAGCTAACGTTTTGCATTAACTTGCCCACCTATGGTTACATTACATTTTAGTATTTTTTTTCCTGGAATTGAAGAGCGACATAATTTTTTCTGGATAAGCAAGCCATTTTCAGGTAAAGAAAACTCTATTTGTGATGGTTATGCTGCAGCAAAAATAGAGTTTTTTCAACTGCGCAAAGATGCGCGTTTTAAAACTAACTTAACCAGAGAGAATATAGGAAATTTTTGCGCTGGCATTCAAGATAAATATTACATTCTTTCAAAAAAAGCTTTGAGTTTTTTCATTCAATTTTCTTCAGCTTATTGCTGTGAAGTGTTTTTCAATGGTGTACTATAAAAGACAAAATATCGAAACAGGCTAGAGATGGATGATAATAATGAAATGTTTTCTCCTGCATTCAGCCTAGATTTGAATGACTAAGGACAAAAAAGCCATATCAACCTTCCCATTAATCGCATTTGTAATAAAAATTACCTTATTTTTCTGCTTGTTTATTTGCAAGCTATTATAGTTGTTGTTTTTCTAAACAGGGGTAATTGATATGCATCAAAATATTTCAGGGGTAATAACATAAGAAAGGTTAAGAACCACTGTCCTAGTCTCTAATTTAAGTATCTATATAGCTGTAGTTTTATTTTTTACCATTTTGATTGTTGATAGGATATGGTGGAAGTAACGTGGCATGGTAAAGGAACTGAAGACAGAAGAGGTTGCTTAGTGGACCAATTGACTATGGATAAAGTATGCAATGCGTGGTTGTTTTTAAGAACCAGTACATGAATGTTGAGTTAAGGCTGTCTGTTCTTAAATTTTCAGCCTCATTTGTTCTGTACTTTATTAGAGAATAAAGTTACCTAAATTTATCCTTGCGTGTTTGGAAGTTATCATTTGTTACAGATCGTGATTATTGATCATCATGAATAAAGAAAAGGCCAAAAACTCTGCTGGTTGCTTGCAACTATGTTGTGCTAGCTTATGTTCGTAATTATTTTGTTCACGCTAAACCTAGCATTGTTCTTGAATTTTGAACAAAATGATCTTCGTGTTCATATGGCGCGACTGACCTGACGCGAGACAACTCACCCCGGGAATCCTGACACCAAGGACATCCTGGCGCCAAGGACATCCTGATGCTGGGGACTTCCTGACGCCAAAAGCTCCAAACTTTCGCGCTCTGTTTTTTTCCTCTTTTTTCTTTTCTCTTTTCCGCGCTGCGCCACGGCTAAGCTTTTAGCAATTAACGTTCGATTATTGTGGCGTAAGTATATATAATATTTTCCGTCAATTGCAAACTTCATAGGAATCTCTGTTTTGCAGAAACAACTCAAAAGCGAGTTGTATTTTTGCGAAAAAAATCGTGATGAAATCAAAGTCAAGTTAGCGAATCTGTGAAAATGCTGGCGATAAGTTTCAAACGATGACTTATTGCCGCGATTGAAAGTATTACAGGGTGTTTCAAAAGTCACGCCCGATTTTATACAGTTAAAAAGTCAATGGATATTTTTCTATGATATTTTCTGTAGCTATGCTTTCTCTAATCATTTCTATTGTTATGTAGTTATACTATGTAGTTATACTACTTATCAGAAATATAAATTCGTTCTTTAAGCACGTTTTTTCATATTAAAAACGGGCGTGACTTTTGAAACACCCTGTATATGTTTTGCTATTATTAAACGACCACGTAGATATTTCTTAAGCAATAATATGTGTGGCTAATATACAAAGAAAAATGTTCTAAAAGGATTTGTATGTTAAAAGAAAATAGTGAAAATATAATTCAAAGTCAAGTACCGCAAATCGAAATTAATTAATGCAGCGATTAAAATTTATTATTTTTGCATATTATAAAGTTATTAATTTTTAGTCTGCAATAATTTGTCGATAGACAACGTTTGAAATTAAAGTTGAAATTACGGCCAAGAATGAAAACAGATTAAAGATACTGTGCAATAGTTTGTAATCATCCAATTAATTAACTTTTCAATGGGTGGGTTATTTGGTTTTAACCTCGATAAATGGAGCCGTTAGTTTTTGCAATCGCAGTTTTTAACTTTGAATGACTTTGAAAGGACAAAGCAACACGGTCACGCGCTTCATATCAGCATGCCGAATTATCATAATTTCTCCGCTTGCAAAATCAAAGCAGTTAAACAATAAGAAGTTGCTAATTTTGATAAGCTCCGAAATTTTCAGTTTATGAAGGAGTAAGATCACAAAAATG
This sequence comes from Trididemnum nubilum, assembly GCA_963965965.1. Taxonomy (NCBI): domain Eukaryota; kingdom Metazoa; phylum Chordata; class Ascidiacea; order Aplousobranchia; family Didemnidae; genus Trididemnum; species Trididemnum nubilum. The sequence continues at coordinate 40,504,538 of OZ014469.1, read as the reverse complement.
ACAAGACGTTGCTAATCGAAATGCTATCGACAAATTGTTGCTAACCAAAAACTAACAATTTTTTTTAAGAAAATACATGTAAATGTGCAATGTGGTCATCCAATAATAATGTGCAATAGTAATAAATTTTAATCGCTGCATTAATTAATTACGATTTGCGGTACTTGACTTTGAATTATATTTTCACTATTTTCTTTTAACATACAATTCCTTATAGAGCATTTTTCTCTGTAAATTAACCACACATATTATTGTTTATGAAATATCTACGTGGTCGTTTAACGATAGCAAAACATATATTACTTTCAATCGCAGCATTCGGTCATCGGTTGAAACTTATCGTCAGCATTGTTACAGATTTGCTAACTTGACTTTGATTTCATTATGATTTTTTTCGCAAAAATACAACTCGCTTTTGAGTTGTTTCGACAAAACAGAGATTCCTATGAAGTTTGCAATTAACTTAAAATATTATACTTACGTCACTATAACCGAACGTTAATCCTTTTGAGAAAAAAAGCGTAGCCATGGCGTAGCACGGAAAAAAAAACAGCGCGCGAAAGTAAGAAGCTTTTGGCGTCAGGATGTCCCGAGCGTCAGGATGTCCCTGGCGTCAGGGTGTCCGTAGCGTCAGGATTCCCGGGGTGAGTTGTCTCGCGTCTGGATGTCCTGCTTCGCGACTACCAAACGTCAAAAACGTCTCAGATAAATTATAATTAACACCATAGCAGCAAGTTGCTGCGTTTAAATAACAAAAATTGAGCTTGCGAGGAAGTGCCTCTTTTCATCTTTAGCTCATTGGTAGAGCATCGGTTTGTGATCCTTTGGCTGCAGGTGTTAAAGGGGCACTCAGTTTAAATTTTTCATTGTTTACCAAAATGTTGGAAAAACTTTTTGCGTCTTGCCGTTTTCAAAATATAGTTCAAAATTAACAATTTTCTTCTTCGGTGTTGCGATTTTGTTGCTATTGTGACGGAAAACTAACTTTTGGAAAGTTGGCTAGCATTCACGTGAAAAGCTGGTAATTTTCAATTCTAGCCCTTCCTTTGTTTTGACAACTCTGCCATAAAGCGCTTGTAGAAAATTTGGAATATACCTTTTTGAAATTTTGTTTTTTATTGACAACCTTGGAAAATTTCTTAAGGGAAATCTAAGCTTTTATATTTCAGGAATGGAAGGTTGTAGAAAGCTCAAATTTAGTGAAGTTAGTTTTCATATCTGTCAAAATTTTTTGAGAGAAAACCGAACAAAAAAACTCGAGACCTGTTTTGCATTGCTTGTTTTAAGCAGTCACCGTTCTGCTGACTCTTGTTTGGATTTCAGTGATGATAGCTTACTAAAACCACTAAAATACTCTAAAACTAGAATGTGTTCTCAGACTTGGATTTACTGCGGAGGTCGATATGTGAAATGTAATCGTTGGATGGAATTTGCATCTTTAGTTGTTGCTTTGAATCCTTCCATTGATTCGCATTTGGACAGTATTGAATTAAAAGTTATACAGTTTAAAATTTTAGACATTTTATACACACGTGGAGACTTAAACAAGTAAGAATTAAATTTGAGAGCGTGATGTTAAAGGGACTATGCCTCTTGATTTGAAAATCTACAGTAGAAAGGTGGTTGCTTGTTTGCTCCGCTTAAAACTATAATAATATGATTAAAACGAGAGTAAAATTTTAGTGAAAAGGGTGTTAAGCGCGTTTTTTTTACCTTTTTTCTACCACTTTTTTTTATTGATTTTCATAAAAGTCTGTAAATAAGGTGAAAATGTGGAAGTGTAGATATCGTAAAGATCAGGGAAAAGTTTCTGGAACTTTTGGTTTTCATCAAACTAGAGATGTGAAAGGAGTTGACGGTTATTTTGTATCTTTACTTTTCTGAAATGCTTCCAAGCTGATTTCAATTTTTTCCGCAGGTTTTTATTTTTCGAGTGATTTTGAAAACTCTTCAAGCTACCTGAAGATGAAATGATAATAACTTTAGAACGATAAATGATAAAAATTTAAATTTTTTAACATTGATTGTACCGAAATAAAAGAGATGTGCAAATGAGACGATCGATTATATGATAGAGATTTACGGGCCATTAGCAACTAAATAATTTAGTAGGTTTTACTAGTTGTTGTTTTTCTTTGTAACTACTTTTGCCACAATATAGTGGTAAATTGCTTTTGATGCTTTAGGGTAAATGAAAATATCACGAATGAACTGCTACAAATGGTCCACGGCTCTGACCGTGAACAAACTGACCACCAACTAAACCCAACTCAAAGTTGGTGGTCAGTTTGTGGTGATGTTATAGTGTTAGTAGTTGGCTCTTAATTTTATTTATTGTGCAGATATCCAATGGGTCTTGGTGTGTATTGTGAACTGCGTGAAATAATGCATTCAAACGATGGCACTGTACACCAGATAGAGGCAATATACGACAAAGCACTTCAAGCAGTGCAAACCGCATATGATGATTATCATGTATTTCCGTATTGTGGCAAAGGTCATTACTGTCTTCGTCAAGGGAAATGCAAAGAAGCAATTAAATGCTACGCCAAAGCCGCTCATAATCTATCAAAGTAGGTGACTTTTTTCTTAAATTCACTTTTGAATGCTTTTCCCGCCTTGTAATTTTTTTCAAAATTCAGAACTGTAAATTTCGGTACATACGGTAGCATATTTTGTATCTTTTATCGCATTGTTTTGCTACCTCTAAGGCTGGCAATGCTGCCCGAACCGTAACTTAAAGGAAGGCTCTGCAGAAAACGAATAAAAGAACCAAATGCAAATCAGAACGTCACAGGGTTGCCACATCCTGGAAAAGTCCTGGATTTTTTGTACTCGCCTTGAAAGTCCTTGAATTTTGTTTGTAAGTTCTGAAAAATATCTGAAAGGTTTTCCTGTGCTTCACCGGGACAATAATTTATTGCAATGCGATACTCGACTGCTAGTGGTCGATAACTAGTAATGCAAATGCTTTACATCAAAATTTTCCTTTAATATTAAGTACAAAAAAAGCAGATACTTAAAAGAGTAGTACTGAAAATTGAATTTTAAGTCCTGTTAAAATAGCCTTAAGCCATAAACAGTCCTTGAAAATGACCTAAAAACGTTTTGGAATTTAATTTTGCAATTTCTATGGCAACCCTAGTCGCTATCGATTCGTCAAAGCGGCGTATTTAGTACGAGAAAAAGAGAAAAGGTCTAAATTGCAACTAAAAGGGTACACTCTCTAAAAATGGTTACCAGTCAATTCGCTGACACATTTCTAATGATCTTTCTTCGATTTGTCCAGGTATAATTATGCGAAAGACGATGAGGAATTGTACAAGGAAATGGTGGAAATTGCCAACGAGTGCATTCCTCAAGCTCTCAAAGATGACCCTACTCTGTGTGAGGATCCTCAATGCTATTTCGACGTTATTCAGTGAGTAGTGTGTTTTTTCGCTTATTCTTCGCTAAATTTAGGATGGAAACAGCAAAACTTAATAAACAGCATCGTTGCGGGATTTTTCCCCAATTTGTTTTTTCGGTCCGGGTTAAAATTGAATTTTGGGTTTTTCGTGGAATTCATTTGGAGTTTTTGAGATTTTTTTTAGTAAAAAGCATAATACTAGGAAAACCTGACTTCACAGCAGATGAATTTTTTTTTGTATTCACTTTAATCTTGTACAGTTTTTCTGCATCAAAATAACAGTATGTGGTCATTTTTTGTGGGGTTTTCCATTCATTTAATGTGACAACAATGTTTAAAAGCAACTAACGAATCGGCATTGATATAAAGTTAGCAAATTCCATAATAAAAATTCATTCTACGTTTGATTTCCGTTGTTGCTGATCTCAAATGTCCACTTATTTGAAATTGTTAAACGTTTCTAGACTCAGCGACGTCCATCATCAGTAAAAAATAAAATCTAAAACAGCAAAAGCATGAAAAATTGTGTAAACATGTCTCAACAACAAGTAGCCTTACTACAATACAAAGCTGTAGTATATGTAGCGCAATTACAGCTCTGCATTGCTGTAAGTCGGCGATTTGTGCTTGAGATCTGCTTACACAATTTTTATACTTTTTGCTGTTATGGATTTTATTTTTTTACTGATGACGGATGTACCTGAGTTCGAAGCGTTAAACAAGGTTCTTGCTTTGTTTGCTTTCCCATTAGATTCATTACTGTCATTCAGATATCAGAATCCTTCCAGTTGGTATTTGGTACAGTTATGGTGATCAACCTTGGGGGCGAGGGCTTGCAGTCTACCTTCTTGCAATGGGTCTTGTACATGATTTACCGATTGTCACAACTAAAGTGCCGGCCTGTGGGTCAAGCGGTAACACATTCGTCTCTGGTGCGAGAGGTGTGAGGTTCAAATCTCAGGCCGGTCAAATCGGACAAAGTGTTGCTAGCGGCTCGGCACCGCTGCGACATTTTTTTGGAAGAAGCTGTGCTGTCCGCTGGCGCAGTTCGTTACACTCTTCGGCGTACAATACAGCGACTATAGTGGAAGATTTGAATTTTATACCTGTTGTTATTTTAGGTTTTACGACGGAATATGTTTGTGGGAAGAAGACAGTTCAACGCCTGTATTGCATTCCTGGTGGGCCCGCTACTTCTCCAATTCACTCGGTCGTTTCACATCTCAAGTTCGGCTTTCGTTCAGGGAGGACAACAACGTCAAAATGGACTCGAGTGAACAAAATGAATCAAGAAAAGGCAGATTTTCAAACGAAAATATCAGCCCAAACACGTCTCGTCGTTCCGATAGCGAAGTTTCTCCCGCTAAGAGACAAAACCCTGTTTCGAAACTCGAATTGCGTAGCGTAAAAATGATTGATTTGAAAGATGTTTTAACTAGTGACAAAAAACCTAGCACACAAGCGGTAGGTCTTCTTCTAACAGCCCAGTCCCAGGTCCATTTTGTCAAACGTCGATCTCACAACAGTGATTACAGTATGGAGTACAACCCTTACAAAAGACCAAGACGATGACGTTTCAAGTAGGGTTCCAAACTTTAAAAAGTGGAGAATGGAGTAGTATCTTCGAAAGGGATAGAAGCAGTCACTACTTTCCCGGTTTTTTCATCATGTTCCATTCCGTTGCGTCGTGGTGTCAGCCACAAGAAAGAGCTGGGCAGTGGGCACTGCGGGCAAATTCAACAGGGAAAACTCAAACGGTTTGCCGAATCTACACTCGGAAAAGTGATCAAGCTCTAAAGTAGTTTAAAAGATTAGAAAAGTGAAGAATCGAAGCAGAAAAATCAGGAATCGAAAAGAAATTCAAGCATTTGTTTCACCAATGGTTAAACAAAGTAAACATGTTTATCTTGATCTACCCTGGGTGTAAAATCATGAGCGTACGAGCGTATTGTTTATTGCAGCCAAATGCTTGTGCTTTGCTGCGACTGACAGTTCCCGTAGAGGGTAGTGGTCCAAGTTGTTGGGGGAGGCCGCTCTGGCGTCGGACAGCAACTTTTTGAGTAAGGAGTAATATTTCTGAAATAAAACTCCAATAAAGAGACTGAGTTTGCATTTCTGATTTCAAAAAAATAGGCGCACTTATGTACGGTGTTTTTGTTTTGTGAAACTTGTTTTTCAATAAAACTGCAAAGCTAACTGTGATTACTGCACTTTTTATTGATCTAACGACATAATAATATAGGCTGGCACAGCGATGCGGAAATCAAACTAAAAATAGTTGAATACACAAAATTGCGAATGGATCCCAGATAGAGGCTAGTATTTACACAAAAAGCGCTAATTTTTAAGAAAGAAGGCACGATTAGAAAAAAATTGATTTCAATTTCTTGATAATACCTTTAAAGGGACGTCATAACAGGACAAAATTCACAATTGGGTGACGTCATAACATGGCATAATTGTAGCTTTTTGTTCTTGGACGATTAGAAAGTGAAAGAATTGATGGATCGTAAACAAAAATTTGAAAAAGGCAGTAGAATACACACACTGACTGCATTTAGAGATTAAATATGTACAATTTAACTTGTCAAAAGGCAGTTTTTGAGTTCATTGACGTAATAGTGACGTAGCTATGATGTAATAAACCTTTTCAAGTTTGTTCGCTTTGAAATTCCTTGATTTTTGTCGTCATGTTCTGCTTGAGCGGTTTTTCGTAGTTATCAAAATCAATGTCGTCCCCATATCGATCTCGTTTCTGTTGCTTTTGTTTCAAAAGTTCGGCGGTTGTGACTTGCTCGACCCAAGCCTGTTCAACAAGTTGGGAATTTGATAAGGGTTCTTAGCAAACCCCCATGTTTAAAACCTCGTCTCTAGGTTTTGGGCTGAAAAGAAATAACTCTAATTTGTTTTCAGCACAATCTTGTAATCAAGAAAATTGGGAAATCACATGTCCAGATTTCTGGCACGTTGTTTGGTCCTGCTTAACGCGTTTTTGCTTGATTCTTTCGAAAACAAGCCCGAATGAGGGCCTGTTGAGATTAAAAGTGACTATTTCCGCGTTTGAAGAATAACGACAAGAAAAAGAGCCCAAGCTTGCTTAGATCTTTTTTGGCGTTGGAGATTGAACTAGGCAAATGCTAAAAAAGTGTACCTAATGGCCTATCCTGTACAAGTGTACCGGTACATAAAGTTTAAGTAAACCCAAACCTTTCTAGGTGTGAAAACAATATCTTCTGAAGCCTGGATCTTATCTCTTCCAAACATCTCTACCGCTTTGTCTGTAAAAGAATTACTTCGTCTAAGAGCAGGATCGTCAGCGATGGTTGGTGTTGAAACCTGAAAAAAATTGAATATCAGCTTTTAGACTAAAAATTCTAACAATACCGCATTAGCAACATTAGTTGAAGTATTGAATACTTCCTATTGTACCAAGATTAGTTTTGCATCGTTTTATGCTTTTTGTTTTTTCTCTTAGTTGACGTTAGTGCGTATTACTGCAGCTTAGATATGACTAGAAATTGGGATGTAACTAGAAGCTTGAAATGTCAACAGGGCCGTAGCCAGAAAAGGCCAAATGGATAGAGAGTTTTCATTCCTACAGACTTACCCTAGGATCAAGCTAGGTTTCACGATCAAATTTAAGCCTATTGGATCGCGGCGGGTAATTACGGCTTGTGCATTTGAATTTTATTTCGTCTAAATTTTTTTGAATCGTTTGACTCATTTGAGAATCGAACTTGGTCAAGAGATTTTAATTTTTTATTAGTTGGGTTACTGATTCTTGAAAATACCCACCATCTGTTGATCTGAGGTAAGATTTTGACCATCTCCGATTGTAGATCCTTCCAGACCTTCTGCTGTTGATGGGGTGGTAGGGGGAAACTGGAAAAGAATGAGTTACTTTTTTCCAAGTACCAAACTACCTTTTGGTAAAGGCAGCAATTATTTCATGAATGTATCAATATTTCTTAGCTATAATAACAACTTTGCGTTTTGAGTTTTAGCATTGACTTTTTTTTTGCATTAACAACCAACATCCATAAGCTGCAAGTTTTATCCTGTGGAAGGACAATTTTTTGTATTGCTTGTTTTAAGCAATCGCCGTTCTTTCAAGCACTCTCTTCTAGGGTTTTTCGTTCTTTTAAGCAATCTTTTCTAAGGTTTTTGCCGGTAGCCTATAACAGTAGGCCTAGGGTTTCCACTGGTATCTAGCTGATTAATAAATTACTAAGAACTCTGGAAAAAAAATTTCGTAGAGCGGGTTATCAATGGCATTGTTAGAATTTTTTCAGGGAAAGAGTTTCCGAAGTCATGTGTTTTTGATGACGTCATAATATCCGCTAAACACAAAAGTTCTGCTGGTTTGCCTCTAGCTTTCCGAAATTTTACATGTTTTTTGCAAAAATAACTGTAGGGTGTTGCATATTTCTCTAGACAATCTGCCACAAAAATTTTGCGGTTGCGTTCAAATCCACCCAAGGTTTGCAAAAGCTGTCTATTTTTTCTTGGTGTTTATGGACATTGCACATAATTGTCTCGTTACTTCAGCAATAGTTATTTCTTGATATACGTTCCAAAATAACTAAATGGAATCACGAATTTTATCCAAAAAACTAAGTAGCAAAAGGCTACATAGGAGCACCTTTTAACATAAAGTGAAATTTTTTAACTACACAAATCAAAATTTCTGTGCCAGTGCAATAACGCGGATTTTAACACACTAACCGGCCAGTTGGTCGAGTTCGTCTCAGAATCGGGAGGTCTGAGGTTCATATTTCGGGTACGTGAAATCGGACAGAGAGTTGCCAACTGCCACTCCTGCAACATTTCTTTGAAAGGCACTGTGTAGCTAGTGCCCAATGACGCAGAAATGGGCCCCGCAAACTCGTTACATGCCTCGGCGTAATTCACCGTGTAAAATAAAAGATTTGATTTAATCCGCACCCTTCGGGGTATTTTAGCCAGAATTATAGTAAGCAATTATCTAAACCTACCGGCTCACGAGGGGGTAGCGTTAGTGGTCTCACAGGGGGTATTTTCATCTTTCCATTTTTGTCTTTCTTTGGTTTCGGGGCGGCTTCATATTTTTCTTTGACCATGTGGTATATTTCTGCGTCACCCCAATCTCGAGCAATATCCAAAGCTGATTTTTCTAAAGACAACAGCAAAAAAATTACACAATGACTTTTAACACCTCCATCGGAAAAACGCGGAAAGGATTTTATCAAAAAAAAGAAGGATCATAAAACGCACTAATAAAACTTATCAACCACCGAATTTTTTTCTTTTGAAAACAAAAATTGGAATTGGATTGTGATTGCTTGTTTATGAGCAAAAACTTTGGCAGGTCTGAGGCCAAATTCTTTTTACCTTTCTTTTTCCGATTTTTAGTCCTTTTATACAATGCAAGTCAAAAATCATTTCTTTAATGAAGAGCAGGGACGTAGCCAGGGGAGAGCAGGGAGGCAACTGCCCCCCAAATTTTACTTTGCTTCCCCAAAAAATTTTAGTTGAACGTCATTTTTAACAAAATTTAATGCTTTTTGTACCTAAATACGTTTCTTTGCCCCCCCCCCTAAAAGTTTTTTCTTTGTCCCCCCAAATGATCGGGAACAAAATGTCCTAAGTTAGCTAATTTTGAGTAAAAGCATGTTTTAACACCGCGAAGACCTTTTTTTTTTGGTCTTTACTGAAACTTGCGGGCAAAATTAGCTCTTTTTTCTACTTTTGTATATCATTGCAAAACCATTACCACCCCAAATTTTTCCTTGCCCCCCCAAAAAAACTCCGTATTGGCTACGTGCCCGATGAAGAAAATATGTCACCGGAAATTTTAATCTACTTTTTTTTATTTAGATCCAAACAAATCTAATCCAAACTCAAAAGCTTACTCTAAAACTAACCCCAAATCTAACCCTAACTCAAGCTCTAATTTTAACTCTTAAAAGCGAAATGAAAAATGCGCGGATAAATATTCCTTATTTTCGTTTCATTCTCTCCAACTTAGTAACTTCCTCACTTTTAGTAGTAGCCAAATGTTGGGACTTATGGCAGTAGCAAAACTAGGACTTTAAGGGTTCTCACAGGTGCAAAAAAATTTATCTGAATCGCAAACTTTACCAATAACATATTGGTAGAATTTCTTAATTTTCCCTTCGATGAAAACAATAATAAAAGTGTTACTTTTTCTATATCGTAATTTTTGCAGTTTTGTTTCTAAAATTGAAACTTTTACCTTTTTTGTTAACCATGATCATGTTGGCGTTACAGTCGAGTAAAAATTGAACCACGTCTTTTTTGCCGCTTTCTATCGCCCTCATAAGAGGAGTGGCACCATTCCAAGTTCTTGCATTGCCCTCTGCTCCGGCATAAAGTAGTTCCTTCAAAAATATAACATAACGCAAGCGCTGTCTTACTTTAACTAAATTAGCTATAATAGCTGCAATTCACACAACCTTGTGTGCTTATAGCATAATTAACAATATAACCCAGCAAATCATTTTCTCCCAAATGAATATATCCCTCACTACAAAACGTAATTTTTTCTGAGGCGTAAGAGTTTCTATGTAGTAGTGAAAACTTTGCCCTCGCATCCATTTCACTTCATTTTTTCAAAATTTGTCTAGCTATTGCGACAATTTTCCTCCAAATCTTGGTTACGTAAGTCTAAAATAGTATTTTTCGAAGTTTGGCACGACTTTGTTTCGCAGCAGATGAGAGGACGTAGTATGTAGAGATGTAGACCTTCCCTCTAGGTCTGTCAACTAAAATGCGACATACACAAGACAATACCACGTTTTTAGCACTTCTGCGCCAGTATTCTGCAGCCACATAGCTATTGGCCAGACTTGATTGCAAAAATCATCAAAATACAGCGAAACCATTATTTTTGAATAAAATCACATTTTGAACCTTCTGATCTTAGCGAGTGGGAGACATTTGGAAGCGATGTGATGCTTTTATCGCACCAAAATTTATAAACATAACAGTTCTAACTATTCTAATTGACTACTTGCAAAGATCTTCTTTTGATCTAGTAAACAACTAAGAGCTAGAAAAATATAACTAGAAAAAATTAAAATAAACAACCAACCTTGACAACGTCTAGTTGTCCAGAATGGCAAGCATGATGCAAAGGTGTCCATTTAAAGTTATCCTGGGCATGGATATCGGCTCTGTAAGTAATCAATTTATTATTTTTGATATTCCAAAAAGTATGCTTTAACATTTGGGGTTGGATTGCAATGTTAGGAAAATTTAGGTTTTAAAAACCAAATATTCAAAATGTTTAGGCGTCTACCGTCTACGGGAGTTACCAATTGCAATCTTATAGTGAAGAAAGAAGATTTTCTGGTACTGTAGGCTATTTCACAAAAACTTTATAACAATTTTTCACGTTTTTAATGTTCATTTTTATCTTGATTCTTTTCTCTTCTTTTTTCAAAAAAATCGCATTTTGGATTTAAACTGGAAAAATATCTAAATAACTAACTTGTAGTAGAATCGAGCAAAATTACACTCATTAAAAAGCGCAACTTAGACCATACTGTAATCGACTTACCCTATAGAAATCAGATATTTTGTAAGTCTCAGATTTCCTTCAGCACAGCTAGCCATGAGAGGTGTTTTGAAATACTTGTTGCGGACATCCACTTCTGTGCCACTCTGCGAAGAAATAATTCGCTAACAACTCATTTCAAGTAGCTAGAAAGCCTAATTCAAGGTTGAGTATGTTTAAAACAATAGGAATAGATTGTCAAGCATAGTAGCGATTTAAAAACACATTTGTGTAAAGTCACAATACATACAGTTTTTGTATTAAATAGAACGTAATTTCGAAAAAAAACTTTTTTTTCTCACCGGCCAGTTGGTCAAGCGGTAACGCCTTCGTCACAGGAGCAGGAGGTCTGATGTTCAAATGTCGGGCCTGTCAAATTGAACACAGTGTTGCCAACGGCTCGTCACCACTGCGAAATTGCTTCGAAAGGAGCTGTGTTGCCCGAGTGCAATGAAGCGTAAATGGGCTCCGCAAACACGTGACACGCTTCAGTGTAGTACAGTGAGAATAGTGAGATTTTAATTAATTTCTGTTAGGATTTAAGCGGTAAGTTTAAACAAAAAACAATTTTTCCCTCAATGATATTCTGCCGTTACAAAAAATAGCTGATTTGACGCAACTTTTAGTTTAAACTCGTACTTAATTGCAGTATAAGAACTCTCTTAATCAAATTAATAGCAATTACCCTCAAACTTATTTGCATTTACACACGAAACAGGTAATATGCACAGACATTCATACATGCACATTTACCCACACAATTACATGCGCGCAGTCGCACCCTCACACATGCACAAAATTGCATGCATAGAAACCACACAAATCAGTAAACCTACTCACCCCAACACTTTTTGCCCAGAAATACCACACTTACTTCGAATGCTTTTTCTATTGTTTTGATGTCATCGGCCCTAACCGCATCGATAATATCCATGTATTGTTTATCAGGCTGTTGCAGGTACCACGCAGAATCGTCATGTAGGGGGTGGTCTGGCGGATTATCCCTAAATAACAAATACTGCTTTTTACTATTCCTAGAAGTGATAAGATTTAAAGTGGTCCGATAGGCGTATGTTGTTGATGACGCAAACCCAGTTGCAGTGGATTTTTCGATTTCGTGTCAAATCAAATATATTAGCATTCACAGCTTCCCTGCCCGATGATTAACATTGACCTAAAAAGCCCCGTTAAAACTAAGTCGCTTACAAACAGCTTGAATTAATGAGAATGTTTAAAAACCCGAAATAACTGATGATAAAAGATTACTTAACTAATGATAACCCGCTTTCGTTGAAATTGATTTTATCGCTAAAATGAAAAGTAGGTTTTTGATAATTTTGTTGAAGTTGGTTCTTCAGCTTATTTTGGAATTTTCAATTTGAATTATTGTGATGACAAAAAAGGTCTTCGCTGTTTTCCGCCAAAAACTTCGTCGGAAGTGAAAGTCATTCAAGGGAAATGAACTAAGTCTACGTTTTCGGTGGATTTCGTGGGCCACCCAACTGCAATCGCTACGGGCCTATCGAGACCTAGTCCGGCGCTGCGACCCAAGAATTGAATTCAAGGCCTCTCGTTCGAAAATAAGCTTGGTCAGCACTCGATGATATGAGAGTTTTATGCCAATTATACTAAGAATCAGCGTGCGTTTATAAACTTTACAATAAAATAAATCTGTAAATAACTCCCTCTAACTTGACCTGCCCAACAGAGCCGGATAATATCCTCTTAATACTGCCCTGCTAGGTTGGTCAAATTTGAAGAGTAGTTTTATTAAAAAATTACCTGCTAAACCGGGACCGATCAGTCCAAAGTACTTGTCTTTCAACGTATTTATAAGGTGGGCCTCCATCTGGTCTTCTTGGTCCCTCTCCATTTGTGCAAATGGGCATCGGAATTTTGAGTTTTCCCTTTTTGCCTTTCTTGCCTTTTTTTCCTTTCTTTCCTTTCTTCTTTTTCTTCTTTTCAAACGCGGACATGAGATATGCCTTTGAAATATACTTCTTTCCAGATAGAAATTCTTCAACGTCAACCACACCCTTACGTTCTTTATCGTGGATCTAAAAAACAATAATATGCAAGTTAAAATACGGCAAGCCAGACTTTAATAGTCACTTCGAAAAGCAAAATTTCGCTAAGAAACCCAAAATTTTCTCGCCCCCTTCTCCCAAAATGTTTGCTCTAATTAAAAGTTTACCCCCTGTCTTTAACACATACGTTTTTACCATACTGTAATTCTTGTAGCCCAGCAAAAATGACGTCGTCGTGAAAATTGGTAGCCTACAGAAAACAATAATTTTTTTTTCCTCTGTGGTTGCATATTTTTTTGCTAGATAAAATATACATTTAACAATACCTAAAGTAATAATAACAACGCAATAACCTTATAGCTAGCGATGTGCAAATATAAGTGGTCTGCCTTATACTTCATGATGCACTCAGGTCTTAATAAGATCAAAAGCTTTTTCAGACCACAGCAGTTTTTTTTTAAGTCAAAACGCTTTTTAGAGATATTGGCTACCATTTTTAGAAAGTTATTATTACTACATGAGCAAATAAAAGTCGAAAAGAAAATTGCTGAAATTGAACACAGTGGTAAACTTTGTCCATGAGAAATATCAAAGGTGTTCAGTTGTGGTTGTGTTCAGTTGTTCACCCTAAAAGTACAAGATACTTTGCTGATTACTGTCAGTGTAGTTTGGCAAACAAACAATTAAATTTGGCAGTATTTCCATTTGGTTGAACCTTTACAAAACCAATGCTGCAATGGATTATCATTAGACCCAAATATTGGTGTCAGGAAAGAGCTACGTGACCCTTTGCGATGTCATTTCATTTGTCATTCTCGGTCATATAACGTGTTTGAGGGACTTCTTGGCAGTGGTATCGGATTACAAAAACTGACAAAACGTATATTTTTAAATTGTGTTTTGAAACTGCCCCGAATTATTCTTTGAAAGGAGTTCACATGTACTTCCATTGTTATTATTAAACATAAAGTATCATTTAAGTAAAGATAAAAATACTTCAAATTACCCTTCTTTAACATGTTACGATTTTGTGAGATGATTTTTCCTAAGATTTTAGATTTTAGCGTTTGAAGCACAAAGCATTATGTAGTCTCCAAAAACAACCAGCAACTAGCAAACAAGCATCTGTTGTTTTGACCACAAAAAGAGGTCTGAGGCACAAAACTAAAATACAAATATTTCTTTTTAAAATTAAAAAAAAGCACATCACATTATGCACACTTGGACAGGTCACACAGGCAATTTTGTACAACTTTTTGAACAGCTTTATGTTGGAAGCTGTAGACTAAACGACCGACATGGTCTTTCGCATGCTTCCATCAGCGCAAATGGCGTTTGAGAATAAGTTGATTGATTGATCGATTGATTTTGGAGAAGCTATCCTTTTACATAAACTGAGTTATTCTACGGTAGTTTCAGCCAGTTTTAATTTAAAATGTCTTGCGTATCCACAGCTCTAGTAAAAAATAAATATAGAAGTTAAATTTTCAGATTTAAAGTTTTTAAAAATCAGATTGAAAACATAATTTTCAAAATTCAAACATAAGTTTTACACTAAGTTCTATTTGAATAAGTGTCTTTTGTATCGCTTGCTGAGCTTACCGGGCAAGACGTTTGCTAAGAGACGTGGATTTTGTGATCGTACAACTAGTAATTTTGATAATGTGTACCCTCATTTCGGGAGTACCGAACCCAAAACTTTTCCCGATGCCAATTCCGATTCTTTACTATACAAAGTCATTTTATGTATAAAAGCCGCGTTTAGATTAAACGAGACGCTCGCAAAGCTATAGTACCTTCTTTCTTTCTTTCTCTCACCTTATGTATTTTTTCTCTTCACTTAGCGTCTGTAACTGTAAACGCTTTCGTGGAAAGAAAATTGTTTCTGGCTGGTTAAAATATGCAAATATAAAAGGATCTGGTTGGGGAAAATTAGCAATTCTGTTATGTTCGAAGAATCAGTTAGTTCCGGCCATATTTCACCGATGCCGATGCGGATTCCCAAAAAAATACCCAGATACTTACCGATGCCGATTGATCGGCACATTTCTTCAGATTTCAAGCAAGGCAAAATTAAGCCTAATTTATTTACCTCCAAAAGTCTCTTTTTCATTGTGGCCGGAATGGGGGCGTTTAGTTGGTTCATCACATTTTCAAAATCAACTCTCGAAACAAGTTTTGCTTTCGGTACGGATCCCTCAGCGGTAACCGGGACCTAAAATAGTCGAACCGAATTTTTCATTACACTTGCTGTATTACGCCGAAGCGTTTAACAAGATTAAAGAGCCCATCCCCGCGTCATTGCGCCCGAGCAACACGGCTCCTTCCAAAGAATTATTGCAGCGGTGGCGAGCCTTTGACAACACTGTATGGGATTTGACAAGCCCGAGATTTGAACCTCAGACCTCCAGCTCCAATGATACACGCGTTACCGCTCGACCAATTGGCCGGTATAATAAAAAAATTATAATTTGTACGTTGTTTACTGTTGGGAGTCAACAGTCCAGTCCGCCTTTTGGCAAAACTTAATTGTGATGTAATGGACCGGTCGAATCTTGGTAATGTAATTGCGTCTTCCATCGCCACGTTGCCTTGGCTAGGAAATAGCAAAGGAACCTTTCGGTCTTAGAGTCAAACTGCCACCCTGAGTTATAAACTGGCGGAGTAGTATACAGTAGTATAACATGAATATGTTGAAAATAAGCACTGAACCCAAGCATTCTAAGGCAGCTTTTACCGATGACGCGTATTTACGAGCGGAAATACGCGTGATATCTCTATCAATGTAAATGCAAAAAAAAGCAAAATGTATGCAGTTAATGACACGCGTATTTCGGCGCGCAAATACGCGTGATCCGTAAAAGCCGCCAAATGTGTAGCTTTGACTAACATGTCCCACGTCTGTTTAATAGCACTAACACAGTTCAAAGTACATTTTGTTTGGTTTCTGTTTGCTGTAATATTATTGTTTAACCTGGCCGCAGATTAGAGCAAGGCATTTAATAGTTGTTTGTTACGCTTTAGCGTTGCAGGAGTGAAATTTTTGACTTGTAATCAGAGCTGCATTAAGGGGGAAAGGCATCGAGGCATCTGCTCAAGTCCCCCTCCCCCAGCAAAAGAGTTATGCTCCTCGTCAACCAGGGCCCATTTTCAGCTATAAAAGCAAGTCAAAACCAAAAACTGGGACCGTAAAAAAAGCAATAAATTTTAATATCGTCGAGTGAATATGAGAAGTGCGCATTTTTGTGGAACCTACAAGGTTTCCATTCCCTCGACTTCAATCCACCCCGGGCTTTAATTTAACCCCCAACCATAATTCATTCTTTTTTTGGCCTGGTTTTTTGTTCTAGTACTTAGTTGCTTGTTTTTATTTTCTAGTGTAAGGGAGTGATTACTTCAGCAAAAATTTTCAAGTAAAAGAGAGTAAAAAGAAAATGGGAAATACTCATTCATTCGCACATTTTCATTTGCTTGATTAGGGTTCTAGTTAGAGTAGGCCAGGGGTTAGTTTTAAAGTAAGAATGTAAGTTTAAATTAAATTTGAATCAGAATTAATAAAAAACTACTGTAGATAGAAAATTCCCGCGAAATAATCTCCTCCAACCAAAAAACAATGCAAGAAAATGGACATCGAAAACAGGACCGGTGGTAAATAAATATCGGATACTTACGAATTTCATGAGTTCATCTCTGATGTCATCTGCTTTTTCGCAAGTCCAGTCGTACAAAAATAGGGCTTCTGGGTCATTTGGATTTTTCATTCCGGGTTTAGAATATTTCGTGAATACTCTCTCCGCTTTACGCAGTTCTTTTGACGCTTCTTTAAAACTCTTCTCTTTGGAAAGGAGGCGAGGTGTAAATCCATCCGAATTTTTTTGCTTTGGATTACAACCTACCACGAAAAAACTTGCGATTTGATTCACGATTTTTTTTTTGACTTACAGTACTCTCTTAGCAAAGTAATGCAACCTGAATGCTCTACATAAATTTAAGATCACCCAGTCAAAATTGAAGATTTCAAACTGTTTTATCTTCGCAAGTTACCAAGGAACATTTTATCCGGTATAAGTGAAAAATCGAATTTATTGGCTTTTGAAAACTGAGCTAGAGACACAAAAACAGCTCTGCAAAAAAACTTGAAGCGGGCCGCGTAGCTGAGAGAGTTAAAGCGTCGGTTTTCATGTTGATTCTGGTCGCATGATCTAGGTTCAATTCCCACCCTGGCCACGTTTTTGTAGCGATCTTGGATAAACCGCATTGTCGCAATCCTTCTGACATAGTAGCTTAAAACAAGTAGCTTATTTAACCTGTGCATTGTCTTATGGAGTAAAAAACACAAGAAAAATGAGAAAATACAAAGTTCTTGAACTTTCAGTCACTTCGTATAAAATGTGGCACGAAGCAGTAATCAGCCATCCGTTACAATGGCACAGTAACGTTAGCGTTGCCCATTAAAATTGTTAATGATGCGCTAAAAATGGGGATATGACGATTTTTAGAAGAAAAACTCCGGAATCGGGTGAAAAAAGATAGATTTAACGCATATATAATCTAATATCATATTTCACTCATTTTATAGAAACCCTATAAAGTTTGCCCTGTGTTCTCCTTAAATGTAATTCAAGTAGCGCAGTCATTTTTCTTACCTCTTTGCGCTAAGTACTTGCAGATCATACCGAAGCCTCTGTCAGCAGCATAATGAAGAGAATTGCAAAAATACCGGTCAATGACGGAAATATCAGCACCGTAAGCTGCTAGCGACTAAAATATAGTAAAAAATACGTCAATTACTCAACCACGTGACACAGTCACAAAAATGAGAGTTGGAGAGCAAAATTTTTACATTTTTTGCTAGAGCAAAAAGAGTCGAAATAGCTTTAAGCATCGATATTATAGGTACAGTTTGGCCAATTATCACAAATATAATGCCTAAACAAACTTCAACAAGATAAAAAAATGTGTATTTTTTTACTCTTTACACCATTACAATGCATTAATAATGCAGAGTCTTATTTTAAAATTTTGATTTATTTTGGCGTAGTAGTTTCGCAAAAATAGAATTTCCAATTATTGTTACAACACTAGCAAAATAATCAGCAATAACTGTATTGGCTTGTCAATTCCCAAACCCAAATTTTCAACTTTAATCCAAAATAAAGCCAAATTGCAAGCCATTAATAAAACTTACTTTGACGATTTCTAGAGTCCCTTGGTGGGAGGCATAGTGCAAAGGTACAATTAAGAATTTATCTGGAACATTTGGATTGGCACCTTTTTGAAGCATTCTTCGAACAATCATTGGATTTCCAGCACTGCACGCTGCGCTTAGAGCAGATTTACCAGTCCCCTGTATGTTAAAAAACCAAGTAGCTTTTACAATAAAGTTAAAATAACGGTTCGTTTTGGCATGTGACTGCATGGAAATAGGAAAGTATTGTATATACCAAGTTCAAAACTTAGAAGATGACAAGCTTATTACAAAGGGACAATGTCACAGCAGATTGCCGCAGTACTACACAATGAAATAAAAAAAGCCTGTAAAAATTCTGATCCTGACAAATAGAACCTGAATACGGCGTAAAATCGGTGAAAATCTCGGTTTTCCACAGGTAAAACACATTTTTTCGGTTTTCAAATTAATTTTGGAAGGAAAGCATCCGATCGTAAAATTCATGTCTACGTCACTGCCTTTTTGTATAAGTCTATGGACTTATGGGTTGACTTAGAGTTATTTTGGAGTTAAAATTACTGTACCAACTTTCTTGACACAATCTTTACATCATAAAAATACAAGTAAGAACCAGTAAATTTTGAGTCAAGAACCAGTAAATTTTGGGTGACTGTTCTTAAATTTTCACAAATTTTCGGCCTCATTTGTTCTTGAATTTATTGGAGAAAAAATGATACAAATTTAAATTTATTTTTGTTGCTTAAAAATTGTCTTTTTCTATAGATTACGGTTAGACAAACAAAACTATGGCAATACAGAAAAGGTCGAAAAAACTGGTAAATTGTTCTTATTAAAAAAAAGTGTAATCGAAAATCAATACATTTTTCAAGAACTTCAGAAAGAGGAAAAAACTACTTAACTGGTGCAGTTCCAATTACAGACCTACAGCAGTATACGTTAAAGTTCACGCCTTATTATTAATTACCTTGTGAATAGCGTTTGGATCTGCGTCCTTTTCAAGCAACATCAAGCACATTTTTTCCTGTTCCATGGCCATTTCACACGCGATTACCAGGGTAGGTTTTGTGCTATCAATCGTATTGTTTGGATCAGCGCCAAATGTTAACGCGATATCAAGACAAAGGCGGTGTCGTTTAGTTGGGGAAGAAAGGCAATAACCCAAAACGTCTAAAAAATGTTTTTGTTACTGAAATTTATTAAATTAGTTTTTTGTTAATTTAAGTGCTGAACGTGAGTTATATAAGTTATTGCAGAAATAAAAGCTAGTAAACAGCTTCAACATTAGAAGTTAATAGTAATAGATTAAACTGTTTTTAAAAATTTAAGGTAGTGACTATTTCACCGAAAATTTTCAGCTTAGAGAGAATAAAACGAGAATGAGAAATATTCATCCGCGCTTTTTTCATTTGCTTTTTTAGGGGTTAAGATTAGGGTTTAAAGTTAGGGTTTGGGTTAGGGTTCGATTTGGGAATAGTTTTAGACTAAGCATTTGAGTTTGTGTTATTTTGGAGTCAGAATTAATAAAAAACTAGATAAAAATTTCCGGTGAAATAAAGCCTTCCAAAATTTAATTCAATTTCCAAAACTTTTGGCAAATTAATGCTTGTTTTTTGACTCAAAGCAATTGAATTTAATTGTTTTCTCAAGTATTAATCACCACATAATATAGCTTATCAATATAATTAATTATTGATTTCTCAATTAAAAATTGCAATACAGTACTTCATAGCTTTAAATTTGCATAATAAATAATTTCAATTTTGTCAAGGACAAGCAAATTTAAAATTTTGCCTGTTGGGTCACAAAATTTTCATTACTTTTACCCCCGTAGTGCGGCTTTCATATTTGACGTCCAATACCGGTACGCAAATTCTTGCTTACGTCACACGAACCAAATCACGTGATCAAACAAAGCGATCTGTTTCAGCGTGCTTGGTTTATAAGAGTAAAATCTCCATCTTGCAAACGCAAGCCTCGTTGGCGCAGTAGGTAGCGCGTGAGTCTCATAATCTCAAGGTCGTGAGTTCGATCCTCACACGGGGCAGTTTTTTGTTTTTGTATAAAGCACTTTTTCCAATTATTGTATTTGTAAATACCATTTTTTTTAAAGAAATTTGCGTTTGAATGTTCAAGTTTTGACTTTTCCAAGTTTTAAGTTAGTCACAACAATAAGTTTTGTAAGTTCACGTTCGTGTGTGCATCTTTCGTCATTACCATTACCAGCACTGGCGTAAGCGTAACCATATTCAGTTAATCACTAACTTATTGACAGTGACTATGGCGTAACTGACGGGGGACAGGAAGGGCATTTGCCCGCACAGAATGTGGGCCCTCTTCTGAGAAACCCAGGGTCCCCTAGTTACAAGGAACCTCTGGAAAGAGCAAACAAAACAAAAAAACACACTAAACTAAATTTGAAGGGTAAAGACAACGAATTTTTGGTGAAGACCTTTTTTTGGTCTTCATCTAAATTTATTTAACGAAAAAAGACCCCTTTTCTGCACCCAAAATTGTCAAAAAAATGCAGCGAATTGCTGGTGAACTTGCCTTTTCTGGCTCAAGCCTCTAAACCTATAGTTACGCCACTACTTAATGGGTTTATTTTTTTCACTTAAGAGCTTTTGGTCAAACCATCGAATGCCACCACTGCGACATATCTTCGAAAGGAGCTGTTTTGCCCGGGCGCGACGACGCGGAGATTGGTCCCGCTAACTTGTTACACACTTCGGCGTAACACAGTGAGTATAATGAAAGATTTGATTTCTTAAGTTAATTGTTAAAAACTAAAATCAGAAAGACTTTCCTAACAAGCTTTATTTGCCAAAGCAAATGGGCAAAGACCAGTTAGAGGACCTAGAACTAGATGGAGCAATTACACGGAGGATCTTTGATGGAATCGCTTAGGGACTTCACCCAAGCGAAATGATAGATGCGATGGAAGATAGTGAAGTGTGGCGGCCTAATCTCGAGCTGCTGCCCCCGCAACCCTCACGGAAAAGCGGAGAATGAAGAAAGAAAAAAAAGGCAAAGTTAATTGTTATTCAAGTAAAAATTGAGCTCATATTTCTTTAAAAATACTGATTAATTTCCTCATATCTCACCTTGTTGGTCGTAATCTTTGATTAACATATCGGCCCCAGCTTCGGCCAACACTTCAACAGTTTTATCATGGCCGTAATCGGCCGCTCTCATTAGAGGTGTTCGACCTGGAAAAGAAAAACATTCTAAACACTGCTTTAATGGTATAAGTTGCGTAGCCCAGGCAGCTTTCAAAGTCTTCTGAGCGAGCTTTTACTATTTTCTACCCTAAAAAGCCGTTTGTCTTTTTTTTTTCGGAAATTGCGAGATAAAATGACTGAAGACTTTTTTGAAAGTTTGTCCGTCACTAATCCCGGCCAATCCGATCATATTTAGTGACTATGATCCGATCGACCTTGTAAAATTTTTAACGTTTCGTCAAATGTCCACCATAATCCAATCCCAAAAAAGGCACTTTTAGACAACCTGATGATTGTCTAAAAAACTTTCATGGCACAATTAGTGCTTTCACTTACTTAAGAAAGAAACATTATATAAAAAAAGGAAGCAAAAGATTATGTTTTAACCGCTCGTCTTTAACTCAAGTCAATTACTTTTCGCTATAGCAAGTTTATGGCTCTATACAGCTATATTTCCTGCTTGAAAATAGCGGGATTTATCACACATTTGAAGCTTCGTACTCAGGCAAGCAGCGTACTAAATGGAGAACCTCGTTTGGCGATAACCTTTATTATTTTGAGGGTCAGCTTTCATCAATAACAGTGCCAAGGCTCACTGGCAAAAACTGCTTTCTTCTGAACGCCGAACGTGAAAAATACTACCTTTGAAATCTTGTACATCGGGTTGAGCTCCTAAGCTGAGTAGAAACTCGGTCATTGAGTCGTTGTTCGATTGAGCAGCAAGATGAAGAGCGGTTTCTCCTTGGTTCGGGTCACAGTAGTTTATTAACCTGCCGAAAACATAGTTAACTACATTAGCAGCATTGCAAGAAACTGCCCATGGGCGTCGGCAAGGGGGGGGGGGCAGGGAGGGAGCCATGGCCCCCCCTGGATTTTCACACATTCTCTATTAAACCTCCCAACTTTCAAAAATTCTTCCAATTTTAGTAGTTAATTCTGGCTACATTGTGTTTGGCCCCCCCTGCAAAATTTTCTGCCGACGCCCCTGCCTAAGTCAAAATCAACTTAAAAATTTGGAAAATGGTGTCCCCAAAACGGATGCAGATTTGTTCAAAGAATAAGAAGTTAAGCTTCTCCATTTCCTTCCCCGTACCTCAATACAGTCAAATCAGGGTAGTCTTATTCAGCGCTTACCATTTTGACGATTCTTCTTGACGAAGAGTCAAGACGAAAAGCTTCGCAGAAAAGAAATGAAAAACTTCATTAAAGCAATTCTCAAGTTCTGTACTACCAATTAACCTTTCTATACAGTCTTTTTTATGAGAAATAAAGAACTGGTAAATTTTTGGTTGGGGCTGGCTGTTCTTAAATTTTTACGAATTTTTAACCTCATTAGTTCTTGAATTTGAGGGAAAAAGCGATATTGATTAAAATAGTCTTGCTCTACATCGCTAAAACACTGGTTAGGCTATTTCGTAACAATTTATTACTTGAATTATAGGGTGTTTATATGACAGGAATTCAAATCAAATTTTTCATTATACTCGCTGTAATACGCCGAAGCATGTAACGAGTGAGTTGATTCCATGACAAGAATTGATTTTTAAATTTGGGCCATGTTCTTAATTCATTATTTTTTAAACTCGGATTTAGGTCAAAACTTTTTCCGGAAATTCGTTGCTCCCGGGAAGAGAGGGCATTTCTAAGTAAGGGGGCTACACCTACCCGGTATATAGGGGGAAATACGACTGCGATATCATATCTCATAGTCAAACGAAACCTTGGCAGTTGTTGACACGTTGCAAAGCGCGTCGCACTTCAACTGTAGTGCGGTTAAAGCAAACAATTGATGAAGCAATCAAAAAGCGGGCAGCGCAAGCACATTCATGTTGACAGATTTATACGTCACCAACAAGCAAGCCTCGTTGGCGCAGTAGGTAGCGCGTGAGTCTCATAATCTCAAGGTCGTGAGTTCGATCCTCACACGGGGCATTTTTTTTCACAAACTTAGTGAAATCTGCCACACTGTTCTTTTGATATTTTTTTAATTTATCTGCATTTTTTACTTACATTGGAATTCCTTGCTCACAGAGCTTTAAAATTTGATCGCGATCTTCTTTGCGAACACACTGAAGAAGCTTGAAGACCTGGAGAATTTCCAATCTGCTAGTGGCCAAAATCGACCCCTTTGGCCCTCTTTCTACCACGTCTCCCTTCATTGTGACGTCACCTTGATCAGAACTACGTCACAGCGTAATAACACATTTTGTTACTCAACAAAAATATTAATGCACAGTATTTGAAGTTTTTTCCTACAAATTTTAACATCAAAAGACTGCTAATTTCAATATTTTGAAGTAAAAAGCAACCATATATTATTTTTAACCTACGTTTGTAATGTCAACAGTGAACACAAAACAATAGAACTCTATTATTATAACAATGAGCGAAGTACTGATTGTTTAACAATTTATTCAATGACTCTGGGAACGCTTCAGCGCTAAGGAAAGTTTTTCAGCTGGCCATAGAAGGCGTTGTTTTGAAAATCACACGCGCTCTTTTTTAACATTTGTGTCAACAAATAAAACCCCTTTAAGCCAACAAACTGTGATGTTGCGGCAAAACTTCGACGCAATTAGTTCATAGTTACCTAACCAAAAATGATTATGCTGATTATTCCTTACGCAACACGAAAGCGGAAAGACCATGAAAACATGATAATTTGTATTTAGACAAAAACAATAATTTTTGCAATTTTGCTATTCTTGAAAGTTAAGATTCAAACAAAACGACAAATATTTGGAGATCTAAAATATGTTGTCCCGAAGAATGTACGGTTCCAAGACAATATTTATCAAGATATAACGATGAACTATACTGGTAGGTTGAGCAAATGCAAATATTTTTTAAAAATTAAATTGATATTTATCTATCAATTTCATGTTTATGCCAACCTGAGACAACGGTTTCGGTGCCGATTCGATATTCGAACTGACAAAGTGTCGTTTGAAAAAAGCACTTTGCACTATTTCCTTTGAGGCTAAACGGCAAACGGTGAGCATTCTGCCCATTACAGGAGCCCAAAATGACGTAATACTTACATACAGAACCCAAAAAAGGGTGCTTAACGTCGGGTGTGGTTAGACAAATAAAACTTCAAAATGGTTCACACGTGTGAATTAAACACCAAACTAACAGGTTTTTAGATGTAGTTGACAGTTACTCCCACTCTAAATTTGAACAAGCATAACCGACAAAAATAAGGAATGTGCAAAATGCATTATTTGCTTCTGTGTATTATGTATCACGTGCTTTGATTCTGCACAAAAAACTAAAAAACACACCAACCAAAAAATACTTAAAAATCTCAAATCTCTGAAGTTCACAAACCTGTAGCGATAGCATAGCTAGAGACTGTCGTGCAAGCCGAAACAGTTCAACAGACATCACGTATGAATCACGTACTTTGCCTCTATCCCCTAACCACCCCTCACAAGCACCTGTTTCGGGGATTGGGATTATAATTTCAAATCTTTCGTCAAGCAAGGCCACCATAACAGTCTGACCGCTTGACTGCAACGGGAAATAAGCATAAAACGTTTTTTCCAGGGACACAACAAGTTGCTACTTCGGAAATCGAGCCAGAAGCAAGCAACCTTTCGATTGCTAAGCCGACGCTCTACCAGTTGACTATCTCAGGGCCGCAACTAGAACGTTGTTCTAAAGGGGCAAAATTTCTTTCTAGGGGGGCAAAAATTTTTGGGCTGGTTTACTTTTCTCCGAGTTCTCTGTTGGTTTCCAAAAAAAAGCCACTCTCTTGAAACTGCCGCAAGGAAAAGGTAAGTTTGGGTGGGCACAGAGGCGTCGCTAAAAATGGTGGCACCCGGGGCGGGATTTCGTGGTGGCACCCTTTATCGGCCAAAATATAGGTGAAGACCAAACAAAAAAAACGGTCTTCGCTGCAAAACGAGTTGGTTTTCAGTCCAAAAGCATGTGATGACCAAAAAAAAGGTCTTTGCCTACCAATCAATGGGTTTTTGGTCTTACAAGAAAAAAAAAAACCAAACGGCGTCACCCCAAAATGGTGACACCCCGGGCGGGCCGCCCCCCCACTACCGACGCCACTGGGTGGGCATGCTGGGCGGTTTGGGGGGGGGGAATTTTTGTTCGGGAGGGGCGCTGCCCCCTTCCCCCCCTCCCTAGTTACGGCCCTGGACTATCTCCGCCGTTATTTAATTTAAACGAAACCTAAAACCTCAAAAAATCTCAGCGCTGGTTCCTTATTCTAGCCTATTTTCTAAGTCGAACCTTCTAAAAATTTGCTGCAAGAAAATAAATACAGTAGGCCCAATGCATTCAAAAGAGACTACACTGAAACCGGTACATGTACAACTGAGGCTGGTAGGCCTACTGTAAAGCTAAGTTTTCCAACGCTTTTCGTCGTATTGTTTAACTTCCATAGCTCGCTTTAAATGCCATTTAAATCCCATTTTCTAGTGTATGTGGTCAAACTACACAATGTTTCTCGCTCTACCACAACGTGTCGATTGACAAGATACACAAAGAACGCGGAAGCGTCGCTTGTTGCTTAGACACAGTTTCCTTTCGTGCTTTTTTCTTCTTGCGCGATTAGTGGTGTTGCCATTAAAATTTTGTTTAATTCGAAAGTTCATTGATTGAATGTTGGCGGAATTTTTGTGGTTTAAAGCAAATGGCTTAAATCTATCGATACAATTTTTTCTGTTTTAATGTCATTCATTAAGTTTTACCGAAATGTTATTTTTTGTTGGACTTTTCAATAAATAATTGGCTTCAAATGAAAAAATTCTGAATGGAAGTCAATGAAGTGTATAATGAACATTAAAAAAGAGTGTTGCGGGGCGTAAATTTGGCAAAGGCCAATTTTCAATTTTTTTTCAAATTTTGAAACAAAATTACTACGCTGGAATACTTTCAAGCTTGAGTTCATTTTTGTTAGCCTTATCAGCATTGTATCTTGCAAATTTTTGTTTGAAGACGAATGAATACATAAGTTATTTTTTTAAATGTCTGCTCTAGCATCATCGGCAAGAAATAAAATTAGAGCAACTGTACAGCACAGTACTTTCTAGTGTAAATGAACATCATAAGTAAAAGCAAGAGCGTAAGATTTAATTACCAAAAAATTAGTCAAAATTAAAATAAAAGCAAATAAAATAAAAATTCTTTTAATTCGGCACCGAATGGGGCCATCATCAGTCTTATTTGAATGTAATCAGTAATAAGATAGTAAATTAAATCGTAGTTTCTGCCTGAAGTAATTGCCAACAACTCCAAATGAGAAGCTGCTAGGAGAAATTCTCCGAAGAACTCAACTAATACATTTATAAGTAAGAGCGTTATGATTACATAAAAACTTACTTGAACACTTTCATTTGCTTTTATCTTCAAAGCGGTTTATCTTCAATTAAAATGTTATGAAATCTGCGCAGCAAAATCAAGGAAAGTTAATTGTTTCTATGACGTCATATCTTTCCAAAATTCAGTAAAGGCCAACTGTTTAAATAAGTTACAACTATCAAGTGCAGAAGTTTCAAGCCTTTTTAATTCATCTTCAATACTTTTGTAAATAAACTTAAACCTATACAGCAATGCTGTCGCCACGGTGAGACCAAGGGGGCCTTGCTCCTCCTAACGGCTGCTTGTGCCCCCATTTCGGTTTAAACATAGCCTAATATTGACGTTTTCTGGATTCTTTGCGCAATTGCTGGCAGCCAAGTGCTCTAAAATAATTGTAACGCCATAATCCGTCTTTTTAAGACGGTGCAAATGTTTTCATTATTGCTTTTTCGATATTCATTGAGTTTAAGAAATTGGTTGGTCAGTAATTCAGGCGAAAGCTTTGTTCGCAGGTTTGCTAGCTTTAGCGTACCTATACAATATTTATCTGCACCAGTGACTGCAACCTAACAATCTTGATTGTGCTGTAAAAAAACAAAAAACAGCTAGTCTTTTAACATGTAGACAGAATTGTTAAAATTGTGCTTAACTTGTAGCCGTACAAGATGTGCAATAGTTTTGTCTATTTTTTATTGCCCTCTCTTTCGACTAGTGCCTCCTCACTTCGTTTGCCGTGCCAACGGCACTGATATACAGTAGCCAAATGTTATTTACTCTTTTATGTCTTTAGCCCTATTTTACACGTAGGGTGGAGCGGGCAAAAATCCTTCTTTTGTGATAAATCTCTTTCGAAAAACGCTTTTTACTTCAATGAATCAAATTTATTCACAATCACAGATGACCCTTAAAAATTTTTAGTTGCCAAGGCGAGGGCAAGTTTCCCAATTTGGTTGTTTGCCGAAATCACTTGCCGAAATCTGAATTTTTTGCTCATGTTAACTTCAATGACGTCAAAAGACGTTTTTTGTGACGTAACCACTTTCACTTAGGCATTTATGTTTCATTTTTAAAAAGCTTATGTGCAAAGTTTGAGCTGGATATGTCAAAAAACTTCCAAGATATGGCCGTGACGTCACAATGATGACATCATTAACTCAAAACTCTGAAAAGTTTGAGTGAACACCAACCTAAATGCCAAATTTATAATTTTGGGTGATCACCCACCTGAATGCCAACCTAAATGCCGAATTTAGTGTTCCATGACTTTTGTTTCGGAATTAGGAAGGAGGTCTTTTTGCCCCCTTGCGTGTAACATGTGTTGATTAAATAGCCTGTGTAAAATAGGGTAAGAAATGAACTTAGCGAATCCGGTACGCTCAAAAAATCTGAGGTAACAAAGCTAAAACATTAATTCTAATATTTTTGAGTGCTGTAGGTTAACGATAATATTTGTATTTCTTTACCAGATGGTGAAAAAAACATAACAAAATATTTTTGATTTATTTTTATCAGGGTATCGAACCGTTTCAAATAGCGGTTCGGGTTCGGATTTAGCTCCTGCTCAAAATATTTTAGCGGTTCAGGTTTGGTTCGGGTTCACTTGAGCACCATTTTCGAGGTTCAGGTTTGGTTCAGGTTCACTCAAGTAAAATATTACTGGTTCAGGTTCGGTTCGGGTTCATTGACTTAAAATTTAACTGTCGTTACTCGTTTCGTCCAGAAAAAAAGGAGAAATTGCTGATCCTGTTGATAATCACCACTGCTCTTATTGTGCGTGTACCAGCGCCAGCGGCATCCGGATATGGAAAAATATATTCTCACTTTTGTTAGGGGTTCAGGTTCGGTTTGGGTTCACTTGAGCACAATTTTGAGGGTTCAGGTTCACTGAAGTAAAATTTTGCTGGTTCAGGTTCGGTTCGGGTTCACCAAAATGAAACGGGTCATTCGGGTATACGGTTCGGGTTCAGGTTCGGTTCGACACCCTGATTTTTATCACAAATTTTTTTCATTATCAGTTTCTGATTTCAACTAAAGTTTTTTATTTGGTTAAAAATAAAGCTAGGAGCTCGTTCATCGAGATTAAACGTTTTATTCAAAGCAGCGTTCTCCGATGTATTTTTTATTTGAGTTGACGTTTCGCTCCCCAGTCCGGGGAGCATCCTCAGAACAGCAACGCATTTCTTATTTGCAAAGATACAAATGAAACTAGTAAGAAAAATGCAGGTAACCAGGAATACACTCTTATGACGTAACAACCAAAAAATATACAACATTCGTTATTACAACATGTAATATCACAAAAAAATTATTACATCTGCCAAAAGTTTTTTATAATGTGCAGTAAGTTACGCGTGGCCTATCAAAAAAAAAATTCATTATCAAAAATATAACTTGAAAATTAATCCGTAAGCATACCATAAACAACGGGCACGTTAGCGCCGTCTTCTTCTTTTCTTCTTTCTTCATTGCCCGCTTTTCCGTGAGGGTTGCGGGGGCAGTAGCTCAAGATTGAGCCGCCACACCTCACGGTCTTCCATCACCTCCATCATTTCGCTTGGGCGAAGTCCCAAGCGATTCCATCCAAGATCCTCAATGTAATCGGTCCATCTAGTTCTAGGTCGTCCGACTGGTCTTCTCCCATTTGCTTTGGCATGTAAAGCTTGTTTGGGAAGTCTTTCCTGAGGCATTCTGCTTACATGGCCAAACCATCTAAGCTGTGATCTTTCAATTCGGAGAAGTAACGGCTCGATGTTAAGAGATTTTCGAATTTCAGAGCTACGCACCTTGTTAAACAGTGTAACTCCTTCGATTCTTCGTAAAAACCTCATTTCGGACGCTTGCACTTGTGATCGCACTCTTTCGGTCATTACCCAAGATTCATGACCATAAGTGAGAATGGGGACAAAAACTGTTCTGAAAATTGAGAGTTTTGCCTTTTTCGACAATTCTCGTTTCATGACAACCGAGTAGTGCAAAGCTCGCATTACTGCACTAGCCTTGCCTATTCGGGTATCCAGTTCTTCGTCTTGCCTTCCGTCACTCGTAAATGCAACCCCAAGATACTTGAACTTCTCTACCTGCTTCAGTGTCGCTCCATTCACTTGTAATACGCACTGATCAGAGTTTCTTGAAAGATGAAGTACCTCAGTTTTGGCCGTGCTTATTTTCATTCCGGCGGTGTTGCATGCATCTGCAAAGCTATTTAATGCGCGCTGGAGGCCAGATTCTGTGGAAGAAAGCAGAACCAAATCATCTGCGAATAGCAGACGACTAATTTTGCAATTTCTAATCGTGGCACACTCATCAGCTTGGCTGCATTTGTCGATCCAATTCATGTAAACAATGAAAAGGAGAGGTGACAAAACGCACCCTTGCCGGAGTCGAACGCCCACATGGAACGGCTTTGATTGCTTGCCATTTACCCGAACACAAACCTCCGGTCTGCAGTAGAATGACTTAATAGCGCGTAGCAATTGACCATCAACGCCATACTCCTGCAAAACCTTCCAAAGTTTATCCCGAGGAACTCGGTCATATGCTTTTTCAAGATCGACAAAGCATGCAAAGAGATCTTTGCCATACTCCCAAGATTTCTCGAAGATTTGCTTCAGAGTGAAGATTTGGTCCGTGGTGCTGCGACCCGGACGAAAACCGCACTGACCATCTTCCAGTTTTGATTCCACTATTTCTCGGCATTTCCTTTCAAGGCATTTGGCATATACTTTCCCTGACAAACTAAGGAGTGATATCCCTCTGTAGTTTGTACATTGTTTGCGATCTCCTTTCTTGAATATCGGAATAATCACACCTGTTTGCCAATCTCTGGGAGTTTTGCCAAGCTTCCACGCAACTTGACACACTCGCGTTAACCAGAGAATTCCTTCTCCAGTCAGCGCTTTCAACATCTCGGGTCTGATTTCATCTTCACCAGCAGCTTTTCCAGATTTTATCCCTTTAATTGCAGTTGCCACTTCTGCTGCAGTGAAAACTTCGTCCTCCCCTAGATGTGTCACTTCGTGTGTGTCACGAGTCGATGCCTTTACAGGATTCAAAAGATCTTCAAAGTATTCTCTCCATCGTGAAAGGATTTCATTCTCATCCGTTAGAATGTTACCGTCAGAATCCTTGATGGAGTACGTGATACTCGATCTTTTGCCACGTAAACGGCGGATGGTCTGCCAAAATACTTTGTTTGCCGAAAAATAGTTGGAATCCAACCGACGACCTAACTCTTCCCATGACTTCTCCTTGGATTTCTTTACGGCCGAAGTTGCCGCTTTTCGCGCCTCAGTGTACCGGGATTGCAAATCAGATGACGATCTGTCCTGCAGCCAGGCCTTGAACGCATCTTTCTTTGCTCGAATAGCTTCTTTAACCTCTTGGTTCCACCAAGGTGTTCTTTTCTCACTATCGCCCGCCATTCTAAGCCGTTTTCGCCCACAACTTTCAGCAGCTGATGAAATGATTGCTGATCTGAACAGCAGCCATTCCTTCTCGATGTCCTCGGATACATCAGGAAGTTGTCTGAACTTAGATGATATACTGGATGCAAACTGTTTTCTTACTTCTTTGTCCTCCAAAGCCTCCCATTTGATCCGGTAAGTCACAGACGACCGGTTGGATCTCTTGTTTGGCCAAGGTTTCGAAAGTCGTAAGGAACATACTACCAGATGGTGATCAGTTGACAATTCAGCACCTCGCTTCACTCGAACGTCCAGCACATCAGAAAACAAATCTGACGAAACTATGCAAAAATCTATCAAAGATTTTTGATCCATACTAGGTCGATACCATGTATACTTGTGAACCTCTCTGTGCTGGAAAAAGGTATTCATGATGCGGAGTCCGTTGCTACAACAGAGCTGCAATAAATACCTTCCGTTCTCATTCAGTCCAGTGACTCCATGTTTTCCGATCACACCCTTCCACGTATCTGTGTCTGTTCCAACATGTGCGTTAAAATCCCCCATAAGGACTGTAGATTCAGTAGCTGATACTCGTAGAAGAGCATCATTTACTTCATCCACAAAAGTCTGATATTCACTCGTGGCATTGGGGGCATATACCTGCAATAGGCACAATGACCGATCCAATACCTTAAGCTTCAACATACAGACCCGTGATCCCAAAGGAATCCAATCTGACACACAGTCTGACAAACGGGGGCTTGTGAGAATCCCCACACCCGCTTGTGCAGACATACTAGGATCAGCACCAGAATAGAAGAGTTTCCATCCGCCATCCAGATCCACAGTTCCAGAGCCACGTCGTTTGGTTGAAGAAACTCCGATAATATCGAGATGATACCGCTTTGCTTTCTCAACCAATTCTAGCTCTTTTCCTGTGAGGGTGAGGATATTCCAATTGCCCAACAGCAGTTGGTGATGGTTGACCCGTGAGCAGTACTGGGCACTTCCGCAAACCGGTCCGCAAGTCCGCAAATCCGCAAATTGCGGACTTAAGGTTTTGGTTTGCGGATTTGCGAACCGATTTCTTACCGCAAACATTTGCGGATTTGCGGTAAAAAAATTAAATTCTACCGCAAATCCGCAAATCAACAACATCCCTGGGAACGTTTCTGCAATTTCCAAAAAAAGAATATGTTTTTACGATTCAATGTATCGACAGATTTGGGTGGATGATGTATTTCTAAAGTACAACACCCTCTAACCAAGTTCCTCTGCTGTGGAACGATTATTTCCCAGAGGTGCTACTATTCTTACAGCAAAATGAGTTGGCATAAGGTCAAGAAACTTCCAACAGCTTGTTTTTGTGAAGGAAAACTTAGGCTTTTTGAAGTGGTAAAGGGTTGCATAAGGCGAGTTTGATGACATGTCCAGCACATTTAGTGAATAAATAGGCTGCAGGCCTACCAACATTTTTAGTCTTAGTTTTATCTGTTTAGTCTTTTTCTTTCGTTGATTGTCTATTTGGAAGGCATGCTTTAGACTACATACGATGCCGCTCAAAAAATTTCCAAAGATTTTTGGAAATTAATATTACTGCCCGCTTTAGAATCCTGAAAAAAAAATTTTGTATCCTGAATAATTTTGTCATATTTGGTAAAGTATACATAATACAACTCTTTGCTTTTTTGATATTCCAAAGTTTGTGTATTGTGCAAATGATGCGTTAAAATACAAAGCCTATTTTTTATTTAAGAAATGGCATAAATTTCTGAGCAGTTGGCGGCGTTACTCCAAAAATTTCCATAATTCACGAGCAAAGTTAATCATATTGACAAACTTTTTGGCGGGTAAATTACTACGGCACGTTGATCTTGTCGATTTTTGGCACCACCAACAAACTGGCCGCTGTCGAAACAATTTTTTTATTTAACAGTGATCATTAATTGAACCTATGTTACATTCCGTTAACCCAGACTTAAAACTCAAGTTTTCTTAAGAAAAATGTACTAAGAAAATTAATAATAAGCTATAGACAGTATACAGAGTCTTATAGGCACAATCAAACCTATGATTAACAGCCTAAGACATACTGTTTCGGAATAGACATTCGTCTTTTATTCCTCGTCAGTATAGCTAGGACTACAGGTATGAACATGAGCGTAGAAAGGCAAAAAATTGCAAATTAACCAGATCATGACACAATTTTTTTTTTTCCTTTTTAAAAAATATAAAGTGACCACAATACTACAAAAGATAATTCTAATAGTTCAATGCAAAATAATTTCCTATAGCATGCCTTAGACAGCTGTTTCGCCCAATCTCAGGGCTCATCAGTAAGGCTAGCAAGGCCAAAAAGGACAATTATCACCAGTGATAAAAATCTTCAAAACAAGCATCTTTACCAATTTACCAATCAATGAATAAATCTTTACCGATTACGTTTGTAATAAATAAATCTTTTCCCATCATTCCGTCAATTTTAGCCAAAATAGATAAATCTTAGCTGAAAAATCCTTACTCAATAAAACTAGAGCTATTAATTAAATCTTTACCGAATGAAGCTATTGCAATAAATCAAATCGTTACCGACTAAAGTACAAATCTATCGCAGAAGAGCGATAGCCTAGCTAACAAAATAAATGAACCTTGACCGAAAAATTTTACCCAAAGAAACTAAAGCTATTAATTAAACTATTACCGAATGAAGCTATTGCTATAAATTAGATCTTTACCGACTAAAGTACAAATCTTACCTTACATCTCTCAGAAGAACGATAGGCTAGCTAACTCTCTACTCTCCTCATAGCTCGCCTTAAATGGCTACGTCTCCAGTAGGCTGAAAGGCTCAAAACTAGTGCCAAAATTCAGACTAGAGCTAAACTAGGCTAACAATCTTTAGAAATGAAACGCTATCAATACCCTCTGCTCTCCTCGTAGCTCCGAAACAGTATGTCTTAGGCTGTTAATCATAGGTTTGATTGTGCCTATAAGACTCTGTATACTGTCTATAGCTTATTATCAAGTTTTCTATTTCTGCAATTACTTTAAGTGTTGAATGCTGACTGCTCAGCAGCGCTAAAGAGGAACATAAAATTTTTTAAGAGAGCGAGTTTTTAAACAAAATTAATATCTGCACTCAGTGGCGTACGCAAAAAGTTTAAGGGGTCTAAAGTCACGCACCCAGGGGCCTTAAGTTTCGTCGCACTGTGACGCCACAAATCAATGTTGTGGAGAGTGCCGAAGGCAAGACCATTGCAGGGTGGTCCGTGGGGCATGCTACGGAAAAAAGTTTGCAAAATTACCCTAAAACTACGCGTTTTTGTGCATTCTGGAAGCAAGTTTTAGCATAATGCTTTTACAAGACTTACTAGAAGAATGATATCGTAAAATGAAAATGGTTCAAAAACATTACGGAACTAAAAAAGTTAAGTCATTTGTGAAGGAAGAAAACAAACCAAAATAAGGATCGATTTATTTTTGCATTTACGCAGTAATAACGTACATCCTCTTAGAACTGCTTCGTTTTGCTTTATCTGTTTCATTTTTAGGATCTAAGGGGAAGGCCATGGCACAGTGGCCTTCTTCCTAGGTACGCTGGTGTCTGCACCGTAATTATATAGTATGAAATTTGAAAGCTTTTGAAAGGCTGCTCTAATCCAAACTCCGACTTGAAGTTCAAGCGTTAGAATTTCACGTAACCATTGATCCGGACTGTATTGCAACTGAAATAAAATAAACAAAGGAACCGAACTTTTGGCATGTTCTTCTTACACCTAGCACCTTTCATCTTTGCTAAAGTTTACCTTTATATGAACACCTTTCAAAACAATTAAAAAATTTTTTGCACCAGTACAGTAGCAAAAAAAAAACGCTAACTGCAATTATCACGTTTGAAACTAAATTATTTTAATCGTGATCTGCAAATTGCCATGCGTGATTAAAGGAGCAGAAAGTGACATCGACAACAATCCCTCCTCCATTCCGTCACTCAAGCAGTAAATCCTAGCCTGTATGCCTGTAAAGTTTCATTTTCAAGAACGCAATACGCAAGTTCGTGCGTCTCAAGTTTTTACTTTTCCGCGACCAATTAAAGATTTGTGCATCTCTGTTTGTCCTATATGACAAGTACATGTACTGTATAAGTATGCAAATCAAATAAGGATTTTTAACTCAACGAACATTCTGTAGTTAGAACAAGCGACGAAAGTAACTGGCAGTTGTGGTTACTCTCTTCCAAGTGTTTACTCCATCCACCAGAGTCGCTGCCGTAATCCAACTCCGGCCGCAGTTTTGCTTACACAAAACCTGCGTACATTTCCACTCGGCCCTGCTGCTGACATGTATATTATAACTTACAAAAACAGAATATTAAATAAACCGAAAAAAACTTGCTAATGTTTATTACAGGTCTGCAGCCGATATGGAAAATATCAAGCATTGTTATAAAGCTATAATGCTATAGGTCTTCTCTATTTATCAAACCAAAAAAAAAACAGCAAAGTTTGCGGTTCAAGTTTGCGGAAGTGAAAAGTCATTTGCGGTTGCGGAAGTGCAAAAAATTACCGCAAACGTACCGCAAACTTGCGGATTTGCGGTTGCGGACCACCCATTGCTATTTTGCGGAATTTGCGGTTGCGGAATACAGTTTGAATTTGCGGTGCCCAGCACTGCCCGTGAGTGTGCGACATTATCTCGAGTACGAATACTCTGCGCTGCCTCCATTCGCCTCTCCAAACGTGTAGCGGGCACATTGGTGGAGCTGCCACTAGGGCTGGCTGGTGGAGATTGTCGCTTATTTTTCGAACGAGCCCCTCTGCCTAAGACTCGAACGCCATAGGGGTTTCGCTGAATGACGACCTGGGAGTCCCTAGGCGCTCCCCTGCCGGACGAGGTTCCACTTGTGAAGGTGGCCCCATTAACGTCGTTCACGTAATTTTCATTATTTGTGCTCATCATGATTTGTTATGCAGTTTAATCTAACTGCGGAGAGGTTTTATATCAGAGTTGTCCTTCTCCTAGGTTATATGCTTACCACAGCTGATGGGCATAACCAACCCAGGTTTTAAGTTTTCCAACTATTTTGATTTGAACTATACTTCGTCTCGCTTCTACCATTAGACCTATCTGGCATGGGTAACCCTTTCAGGAGAATTGAATCTCCAGCCAGTACAGCTCTGCAGGTCATTGAGGCACATAGACTTTTCCACCTCGTTACGGTGATAGTTCATGGAAAAGCTATGCATTGTAGGTCTAATTGCCGAGCTATGTTATTCTATGCCTACTGTGCCATAATAAGCCAATTATATGTCATACTATGCCTACTAAGCTACGGCGCCCACTTTGGCCTACTATGCCTGTTGTGCCATACTAAGCCTACTGTATGCCATACTATGCCTACCAGGGTGCCATGTTATGCCTACTATGTCATACTAAAGCTGCAGCACCTACTGTGGCACACTATGCTTACTAATACTATTCCTAGTTTCCATAACAAGCCTCCTGTATGTCATAATCTGCCTACTAAGGTGTAATGCTATCCCTACTATAATATACTACGCTGCAGTGCCTACTGTGGGATACTGTGCAATAATAAGCCAACTATGCCTACTGTGCCATAGTAAGCTACAGTGCCTACAGTGACATGCTATGCTTACTAGGGTGCCATAACAATTCTACTTCATGTTACACTATGCCTACAATGCCATACTAAGCCTACTATGACATAGTGCTCTTACTAACCTATGGTGCCAAAAGCCCACTACAGTATATTGTTGTTGTAGCTCATATTTATCCTCCAGTCACCAGACAGCATCAGACGCTAACTTATTGTACGATCCGCACATTTTTTTATTGCAGTGACTACTTCGTGATTGGAGAAATCCGCATCTGCTTAAGGGGTTTCCGATGATCCAACGTTCCTGTAGATTTCTTCAAATTCTTGCCCCCCGAATTTGCTGCTTGTTCAAAGCCACCAACCAGAGATAATTATCGTAAAACGTCTTATCCAAGGACGCAACGGCGTGACCAGGGTGCGGGTTGAACCCAGATCATTCAATCAAGGTCGTCGTAAACAATTCGCCTTTACCCATTTGGCCACGCTACCAACTATACTACACTCGAATGCTATAGGCCTGTTATGTCTACAATGTCATACTACGCCTACTATAACATACTAAGCTGTAGCGCCTACTGTGGGATACTATGCCTACTGTGCCATAATAAGCCAACTATATGTCATATTCTGATGTTGTACTATGCCTACTAAGCTACAGTGCCCACTGTGGCACACTATGGCTACAGTGCCATAATCAGCATACTATGTCTATTGTGCCATAATTAGCCTACAATATAGCATAACTATACCCATTGTACCATAATAAGCCTACGATATCTACAATGTCATACAAGCCTGTAGCACCTACTATGGTTTTTAATAATATGCGTACTGTTCCATAACAAGCCTCCTATATGCCATACTCTGCCTAATAAGGTGTCCTTCTATCCCAACGAAGTATACTAACTTCCAGTGCCTACTGTGCCATATTAAGCCAACTATGCCACAGAGCCTACTGTGACATACTATGCCTACTAGGGTGCCATAATAAGCCTACTTCATGTCATACTATGCCTAAAATGCCATACTAAGCCTCCTATGACATACTACGCCTACTGTAGTATACTATGCCTAATGTGCCATAAGGCTACTACTGTATATGCCACACTATACTCGCATGCTATACTATGTCTACAATGCCATACTACGTTTGCTGTGATATACTAACCTCCAGTGCCTACTGTGCCATATAAAGCCAATTATGCCACAGTGCCTACTGTGACATACTATGCCTACTAGAGTGCCATAATAAGCCTACAATATGTCATACTATGCCTAAAATGCCATGCTAAGCCTTCTATGACATACTACGCCTACTGTGGTATACTATGCCTAATGTGCCATAAGGCTACTACTGTACATGCCATGCTATACTCGCATGCTATACTATGTCTACAATGCCATACTACGTCTACTATGACATACTAAGCTGCAGTGCCTACTGTGCCATAATAAACCAACCAAAAGCCATTCTATGCCTACAAAGCTACAGTGCGCACTGAGGTATACTATGCTTACTGTGCCATAATCAGCATACTATGTCTACTGTGCCATAATTAGCCAACAATATAGCATAACTATACCTATTGTACCATAATAAGCCTACGATATCTACAATGTCATACTAGCCTGTAGCGCCTACTATGGTTTTTAATAATATGCGTACTGTTCCATAACAAGCCTCCTATATGCCATACTCTGCCTCCTAAGGTGTCCTGCTATACCAACTATGATATACTAACCTCCAGTGCCATATAAAGCCAACTATGCCACAGAGCCTACGGTGACATGCTATGCCTACTAGGATGTCATAATAAGCCTACTTCATGTCGTACTATGCCTAAAATGTCATACTAAGCCTCCTATGACATACTACGCCTACTGTGGTATACTATGCCTAATGT
Source organism: Trididemnum nubilum (assembly GCA_963965965.1). Classification (NCBI taxonomy): domain Eukaryota; kingdom Metazoa; phylum Chordata; class Ascidiacea; order Aplousobranchia; family Didemnidae; genus Trididemnum; species Trididemnum nubilum. The sequence goes on along the minus strand of OZ014469.1, from coordinate 40,465,889 downwards.
GCCATAAGGCTACTACTGTACATTCCATACTATACCGCATGCTATACTATGTGTACAATGCCATACTACGTCTACTATGACATACTAAGGTGCAGTGCCTACTGTACCATAACAAGCCAACCAAATGCCATACTATGCCTTCAAAGCTACAATGCTCACTGTGGCATACTATGCTTACTGTGCCATAATCAGCATACTATGTCTATTGTGCCAAAATTAGCCTACAATATGGCATAATATACCTATTGTGCCATAATAAGCCTACTATATACCATTCTATGCCTACAATATAGTACTAGCCTCCTATGACATACTACGCCTACTGTGGTATACTATGCCTAATTTGCCATAAGGCTACTACTGTACATTCCATACTATACCGCATGCTATACTATGTGTACAATGCCATACTACGCTTACTATGACATACTAAGGTGCAGTGCCTACTGTACCATAACAAGCCAACCGTTAGCGCCGTCAATTCTGTGTAAAACGTTTACTTCAGTTGCTCTTTGATTTATGAAAAAAGTCTGCGCTGTGCTGCGCTTACTGTAATTGGTTTCCATTTTCAAAATTTTAGCTTCATCCCACGCTATCAAAGGATCAAAATATACGATATGTTGGCATAAAGCGGAATTTTTAAAATCCATTCTTTTGACTGCATCGAAATGTTCACGTTTTCTGTTTTTTTAACTACGCCCAGTCTCCCCAATATAACCTGCATCACAATCACGACATGGAATTTCATACACAAGCCCACTTTTTTCAGACTCCACAATACGATCCTTAGGTTTGCGAAAAACAGATGACAACATACAATGTGGTTTCAAAGCCACTCCAATGCCGACTTGGGTCAAAACTCTCTTAATAGGCTCAGAGACTCCCTGCACATATGGAATGGAGATAAAAGTAGAGTATGTGCCAGGCGGTTGAGATCGAGGGTGAGATTCAGTCTGCTGAGCAAGAAGTTGATCGCTAGAGCACATAAGTCTAGGAAATCCATTGTTTTGTAGTGTTCAGGCGCGTAGCCAGAAATTCGCAATGGGGGGGGGGGGGCTGTGTTTGAGGGTCTGGGGGCGGAGCCCCAGCGCTTGAAAATTTTGCATTTTTTTGCAAAAATTACTTAATTTTAGGGCTATTTTGATAAAAAAATAATGCTTTTAAAACGTGGCTTAGAAATTGGCAGTGCAAACGTGATTAAACTGGGTGCATAAATGCGCTATTTGGGAGGTGGCTAATGTAAAATTTTAGTTCTCTTATTTAGATGCTGGTAAATTATAAAATCGAATAGTTCAATAAAACTGCCACGGAGTTATCTATTTCGTATACAGTTTATAGAAAAAAATGATGGGGGGGGTTAATGAAAAGAAATTTGAGAGAAATTGTTTATTAAATGATACTAAATAGCCCCCCTATTCCTTAGTTTATAGTATATTTGTTGATGACACCTATGTGTAACATTTTTACGCTTGCGATCAAATTTGATTGCGTATTTTTGACCATTTTTCAAAGTTTTATTTATTTATTGGTTTTATTTTCAACAAATTATCCCCCTCCCCCTCCTAAATATATGTTTCAAAAGATTTTTTAAATCACTATTTAGTCCACTCTAGTGTATTTAACGGTCTCAAAAGTGCGAAAAACGTAGTGTTTTTCTCATTCTGTATTTTGGTCGACATGCCAATGGATGGGCTATAGCCCCCCCTCCCCCCCCCCCCCCCCCCCCCGTCCCCGGCTATGCTACTGGTAGTGTTTGATTGATGTGATTGAACTCGGCCAATTTATGTTCTGGCTTGTTGATTATATTATCTGTTCTTGAGTGGAGGGTTCGGGCAATGCTGAGCTTTTGAGCGGTAGGATGGTGAGATGTATAGGGTAGATATCTGCCGGTATGTGTGGGCTTCCTGTAAACATTAGTGGAAAAAGAGCCATCAGCCTCACGATGAAGAAAAACGTCCAAAAATGCAAGAGAACCCGAAGCTTCTATCTCTTTTGTAAACTGAATCGAGCTGTTTATCGTGTTAAGATACTGGCGAAAGAACTCGATATGCTCCGTTTCCATGATTGCGTAAACGTCATCAACGTAACGGACCCATATTGATGAAGAGTTGGGAAAAATAGTCAGGGCTCTTTGCTCTAAATCCACCATCGCCATGTTAGCAATTATTGGAGATAAAGGTGAACCCATGGGAGTGCCAAAAACTTGTTTGTAGATTGTACTGTCGTATGTGAAGTAAGATGAGTTAAACAAAGATCTAGGGCCTCTGTTAACTCTGCAATGGAAAGAGTTGTGCGATCTTCCAATGTGCTGTCGTTGCTGAGTCTATCAAGCACAATAGTTCTAGCTGCCTCAAGTGGTACTGAAGTGAACAAACTCACAACATCAAAAGACACTTGTGATTCATATTGATTAATACGAACAGATTCAATCATTTTTATAAATTCAATGGAGTTTTTCACAGTATGCACAGAATTACCAAGTAACGGTGACAAAACATTTTTCAAAAATTTAGACAATTCATATGTAGCTGAACCTATAAATGACACAATGGGTCTCAAAGGAAGATTGGTATTATGGGTCACAAAGGAAGATTGTCACCGTTACTTGGTAATTCTGTGCATACCGTGAAAAACTCCATTGAATTTATAAAAATGATAAAAATGAACATCTCACCATCCTACCGCTCAAAAGCTCAGCATTACCCGAACCCTCTACTCAAGAACAGATAATATAATCAACAAGCCAGAGCATAAATTGGCCGAGTTCAATCACATCAACCAAACACTACAAAACAATGGATTTCCGAGGCTTATGTGCTCTAGCGATCAACTTCTTGCTCAGCAGACTGAATCTCACCCTCGATCTCAACCGCCTGGCACATACTCTACTTTTATCTCCATTCCATATGTGCAGGGAGTCTCTGAGCCTATTAAGAGAGTCTTGGCCCAAGTCGGCATTGGAGTGGCTTTGAAACCACATTGTATGTTGTCATCTGTTTTTCGCAAACCTAAGGATCGTATTGTGGAGTCTGAAAAAAGTGGGCTTGTGTATGAAATTCCATGTCGTGATTGTGATGTAGGTTATATTGGGGAGACTGGGCGTAGTAAAAAAACAGAAAACGTTTCGATGCAGTCAAAAGAATGGATGTAAAAAAGTCCGCTTTATACCAACATATCGTATATTTTGATCCTTTGATAGCGTGGGATGAAGCTAAAATTTTGAAAATGGAAACCAATTACAGTAAGCGCAGCACAGCGGAGACTTTTTTCATAAATCAAAGAGCAACTGAAGTAAACGTTTTACACAGAATTGACGGCGCTAACGTGCCCGTTGTTTATGGTATGCTTACGGATTAATTTTCATGTTATATTTTTGATAGTGAATTTTTTTTTTGATAGGCCACGCGTAACTTACTACACATTATAAAACACTTTTGGCAGATGTAATAATTTTTTTGTGATACTACATGTTGTAATAACGAATAACCAAAAAGTTTGACGTCCTTTGTGGTCGACTCCTGGGAAATCATTACGACTTCCACTGGCAGTTACGTGGCCAGATCAACCACCAACCCTGCAGCTGCAAAGCAGCTCGAGTCATAATATGCACAGAGCTGGACAGCGCTGTTTCGGGTTTTTCGCTTTCATCGTCACCCCTCAGCTTCTCTAACAAAGTTATTCCCCAGCTGTTGTGTTTTGTTTATTACAAAATTATGAGAAACAAGCAGAACACAACATGTCACAATTGGTTTCAATGTTAATCAATTTTTATTCTTCAATTAAAGGTATTCCCCAGCTTTTTTTTGTGGATTTTTGGAAATGTGTGGAGTTTGTGGGATGGTAGTGGGAGAAGTATTGAGAGCTGCAGACACTTTTTCAAGCATCCACAGCCGCTCTGAGTGAAGGTATTCCCCAGCTGGACAAGACTCTTGGCCGAACTGGACAAACCTTCTACTTTTTTTTTTTTGTGGATTTTTGGAAATGTGTGGAGTTTGTGGGATAGTAGTGGGAGAAGTATTGAGAGCTGCAGACACTTTTTCAAGCATCCACAGCCGCTCTGAGTGAAGGTATTCCCCAGCTGGACAAGACTCTTGGCCGAACTGGGCAAACCTTCTACTTTTTTTTTTGTGGATTTTTGGAAATGTGTGGAGTTTGTGGGATGGTAGTGGGAGTAGTTTTGAGAGCTGCAGACACTTTTTCAAGCATCCACAACTGCTCTGAGTGAAGGTATTCCCCAGCTGGACAATACTCTTGGCCTACTTGACAAGACTCTTGGCTGAACTGGACAAACCGTTAGGGATTGTACAGTGGCAGAGGATTTGTAGGGAATAAACGATTTTTTACTTGTGGTACTTAAAAAAACAAGTGAAAAAATCGCTGAACACTTGTAGTAAGGATAGCCATAGGCTATCCCTACTACAAGTGTTCAGCGATTTTTTCACTTGTTTTTTTAAGTACCACAAGTGAAAAATCGTTTATTCCCTAGAAACCTCTGCCGCTGTGCAAGCCCTTAAGGTTTGTCCAGTTCGTCCAAGAGTCTTCGGCCAAGAGTCTTGTCCAGCTGGGGAATACCTTCAATTAAAGAATAAAAAGATTAAAATTTATTAACATTGAAAACAATTGAGACATGTTGTGTTCTGATTGTTTCTCGTAAGTTTGTAAAAAAAAACAAACATAACAGCTGGGGAATACCTTTAATAAAAGAATAAAAATTCATTAACATTGAAAACAATTGTGACATGTTGTGTTTTGTTTGTTTCTCGAAGTTTTGTAATAAAAAAAAAACACAGCTGGGAATAACTTTGTTAGAGAAGCGGAGGGCTGCCAATGAAAGCTAAAAGCTCGGAACAGCGCTGTCCAGCTCTGTGCGTAATAAATGTTATAAATTTTTTGGTTGTTACGTCATAAGAGTGTATTCCTGGTTACCTGCATTTTTCTTACTAGTTTCATTTGTATCTTTGCAAATAAGAAATGCGTTACTGTTCTGAGGATGCTCCCCGGACTGGGGAGCGAAACGTCAACTCAAATAAAAAATACATCGGAGAACGCTGCTTTGAATAAAACGTTTAATCTCGATGAACGAGCTCCTAGCTTTATTTTTAACCAAATAAAAAACTTTAGTTGAAATCAGAAACTGATAATGAAAAAAATTTGTGATAAAAATGAACCAAAAATAGAATAAAATACATCATAGAATGCTGCTTTGAATAAAAAGTTTTTTATTTAGTTGTGAAATATGCAAAACTTACAGTCTTATAATTTATGATTTATTACATGTAAAGGGGCAAGCTGAAGTGATTTGATGTATATGCCGAAATAGTATTTTTGAGACTTCAAAAAGTTTTAAAAAATTAACTTTTTTACAAAGCTAAAAATTAACTGATTAAAGCTATGGTTGAATTTACAAGCACACTGCGAATCATAAAATACGACAAATATGAATGTAGAATATGGACTCGGCAATACTAATTTATTGTTATCTATTTAATGTGAAGTGGAGAGTAAATGGTGAATGACAATTTATTTCATATAATATTGAAAAAGAATAGCGAGTATAAATATTTCATGAATTTGAATTAAGCCAAGAGTAAAGAAATAGTTGTCTGATACATGAAATTATCAATAATTCACAAGGCGTTATTAAACGACGTGCTGAAAAGAGTCAGCCTTCTACTTTAACTTAGGTTGAGCAGGAGTACATGGCTGTTTTGTAAGTTAAATTCAAAATGCAAAAGCTGCGTAAAAGACGTTCATTTTCAAGTCATGTTAAATTTGCTGATGAGGAAACTTGTAAAAAAGAGCAGGCTGATGAGACTCAGCAAACGAAAAAGAAACCAGCTCAAAGAATCGGAAATTACGTCAGATACGGTAACACTCTGTTCGAACTTCATGAAGACAAAGGCGATTCTATCTACTGCACGATTTTAGAAGTACGTAAAAATAATAACCTTACAGCTTATAAAATACTAATTTATTCATAATCAGACTTTCGGTCTTTGAGGCAGAGATGTAAAGGGGCCAACTAATGCAGGCCCGAATCCGAAAAGTAATTTGAAGCCAAAATAAGCCCCGAAAAAGCCTGAAAGTTACAGTAAGTTGGTCTAAAAATATGTACGATTATTGCCCGCGTGCGGTTAAAGAGATACTGCTCGAAATCGGTTCTATTGAAGAAATGAGAACTACTTGAGGTAAAAAAGAGGTGCCCCAAACAAAGGCGTACGAGAAAATTTTTTCTGGGAGGGGAGGCAAGCGACATATCCATTATCTACTGAATCAAATGAAACCTTATACATGCAACCATGATTTTGGTAAGGGGCTTGGAACCACAAGTTAAAATGATCCTGCTCAAAAAATGTTGCAATTTGTCCTCATGTTGAACAAACTGATGCAATTCAAGGGTATTTATTTATTCACGGGGGTTTGAGAGCAAAACCCCCAGTCGCTGGGCAATCTTCACAATTTCTTGAAAAAATAACCATTTTATCGTCATTTGGATCACATTTCCAACGTTTTTTAGGCCATTGGAAAGAACAAAGTTGCTGAGATTAGGAATCTACTCGAATTGCCCAGCCCTTTTAGCCCTCTTTATTTGCAGATCAAATTCAGACCACGTTAAACCGCTCGCATAATTATGTGAGTTAAGTTTTCCTAATGACTTGGATAAAGAGAAAGGGACGCTAAGCTCGCTTAGCTTCCCATTTGCTCCATTGACTGCAACCTGAATCTTGCTAAGGAGGGGTGATGGGGCTTGATTAGCCTAAAGATTGAGAGTTTTTGCTACAAAAATGCCTCAATTGGGTAGCGTGTCTAGCAAACAGGCGCAACTAAAGCATATCACAAACCGGGGTCAGGAGGCAAAACCCTAACAGCTGGGCAATTTCTGTGATATTCCAGAACAAAACAAATAGCCATTTTAACGTTAATGAACTATATTGAACTAAACCGGGTTTGAGTCGGAAATGTGGCCAAAACCATAAACGCGTCCTTTTTTTGTTTTTACATTTGGCTGGTGCTTTTCATTATTTTGTTCATGTCGTGGCTGGTATTGTTCCTAACTATTTTGTTTTTAAATTTTGAGAAAAAATAAGCCTCGTTCTCCAATAACATTGTTCAGAAAAAACTGTATTTTAGCTGCAGTACAGTGCGTGCATTAAAATAAAACTTTTTTAGGTTTTTGGGTTTATCGTGGCGGTCAGTTTGATTTATATCTCTTATTATCATTATGAAACAATGCATTTTCACGTTGCCAAGGGATACGGTCACCTTGGTTACGCTTCAGCCCAACACGTCGTGGGTCAAAGGTTACTGACAGGGAGAGGCATCGAAAAAAATGAAACGGAAGCAATGAAGTGGTTTAAGTAAGTTGTATTGAAAAAAAGCTTTGACTCTGTCAAGTGACAGTAATGATCAGATGGGGTTTGTTAAAATGGTTGGTCGAGTGGTAACGCGTTCGTCTCTGGAGCGGGAGGTCTGAGGTTCAAATCTAGGGGATCGTCAAATCGGACACAAAGTTGTCCACAGCTTGCCACCGTCGCGGTATTTCTTTAAAAAGAGCTGTGTTGCCTACCGGCGCTGTGATGCGAGATGGGCTTCGCAAACTCGTTTTTCATCTCAGCGTAATTCAGCGAATACAATGAAAGATTTGGTTTGATTCGTTAAAGCGGTTAAAAAAACATAATTTACTTAGTAATTTGGCAGATTTTTGGTTTTGACTCTCTTTAAAAATCAAAGAAAATTTCAATTCTGTATTTTCAAATTGAGGTTTTTTATGTACAGTATATTATCGTTTTCTAGATACAGTACAAGAACTTTTTTCTAACAATAAGGCCACTTACTGTTGCCATGTAAAAACATATCTTTAAAACATTCAGTTATTTGCCAAACTTTCAAACGTGTATTATAGAATCAAAACCTGTTGCTTGAAACCAAGATAAAGCAATGGCCAAAATGGACGTGTGCTTTTCATTCTTTTATTATTTTGGTTTTCTTTGTAGCAATAATATTTTTGAATTGTGTACGGCGAGAAATTTTTCCACAAGTTTTTAAACTAAAAAAATGCCTCCATTTTTGCGGTTCTTTCAAAAATTTTAGTAATTTTGAAGAACTGCCTCGATACCTCTGCTTATAATGGACATGAGTTCGACATCCATCTACAGCCATGCTATAGACAATCTGTTGTAACATATAAATTCCGTCACGTGACTTTTATATCTTCAATCGAGTGCAGGTTTACGTAAAATGATTTTTTATCGAATTTCTGCAGATATGCGGCAGACCAGGGACACCCAGAAGCTTCATTTAATTTAGCTGTTGGACATATCCATGGAGAAAAAACTGGACTAAGACGAGGGTAAGATTAAACCAATAGGATGAGTTCACTTATAATAATTATCAAAGAATATTTAACTCTCTTTTAACCGCTGTATTAGATATTCTAGAGATCTTTTTTTACTGGCCACAGGTAGCGCAAAGTACAATGTTATCTTTTATTTTTTCGCTTGTAATATTTCTTTTTCTTCAGTTAGATGTTGTAAAACAAAAAAATGGATGACAACTTTTTTAAACCATTGCTGTAAATAATGCGATTCACAGGAAGGCTGCCTCAAGCTTTTCTAGGGAGGGTGAACTTTGATAGTTTTGTTACGCAATTTTGAAAACCTTATTGCAGAGACAAATTTTTTGATGAATGTTAAATTGATCTGTCAAAACATGTTGACAAAAAGTCGCAACAGGTTAGGCAATTTTCATATAGCAGATCTATTACATTGGTAACGAAGGTGAAAACCAACAAATTTTTGTTTTGCGAAATGTTAGTAGGATTTAACTTTTTGTCTAGCCAAAGTCGTATGATTGGTGATTTTTCTTGAAATTTAAAAATAATTGTAACACATGATATTGCAATTACATCTTTATTTAATAAGGTAGCCTTTACTCTACTTAGGTAGGACTTATTTTTGATATCTCAAGGTCAAGACAATATTAATGGTCTTCAAGCCGAGCGCTAACTGCTAAACTGTCTGTCAAATATTTAATAGTGTAGGTTTCATGCTGTCCCATATATTACTGAACTTTAAAAAACTTTGAATACCATTTTATGAAATTTTTTGTTTGGCCTGACTGGGAATCGAACCCAGGTTTACCGTTTTAGGGCAGATATTTGCTATTCAACAAATCCCGCATTGGTTAGTTTGATATTAGTACAAAGTATGCATAGCAAAATTTGAAGAAAAACTTCAAACTATAAAAAAGAACTAGAGTACAAATTTCTGCGTGTTTGTTCCCACTATTAACCAATGTAGCATATCTGCAACAATTTTTATTTTGGAGGTCCGTGCCCCCCAACTTTTTTCAGCTAACATCACTTTATAACCGAAAGTACCGGTCTGCGCTGTGCGTAAAATCATGAGCGTTCGCCTCCCTGCGCATTCATAGTTTATTTCAAACTAAAAATTGGTCGAGCAGTAAAGCGTTTGTCTCTGGAGCGGTCTGTGGTTCATATCTCAGAACAGTCAAATAGGACACAGATTTTCCTACGGCTTGCCACCGCTGCAACATTTCTTCAAAATAAGCTCTGTTGCCCGCGGGCGCACCCAATGAACAATTGCATGTGGAGCCCAATTGGGGTCTTAGCTGGCCAACATGTGGGGCCCAGGTGGGCTACCCACATGGGGCCCACTTGATTTTGTCCGCGGGATAAAACTGGGCCCCATCTGGGCAGCCCATTAATTTAATGGGCAAACCCACCTACATCCCATGCTTCTACCACTGGGATTCAACTGGGCAGCCCATTAATTTAATGGGCAAACCCACCCACATCCCATGCTTTTACCACAGGGATTCAACTGGGCAGCCCATTAATTTAATGGGCAAACCCACCCACATCCCATGCTCATACTCCTGGGATTCAACTGGGCAGCCCATTAATTTAATGGGCAAACCCACCCACATCCCATGCTTCTACCACTGGGATTCAACTGGGCAGCCCATTAATTTAATGGGCAAACCTACCCACATCCCATACTCTTACCACTGGGCAGCCCATTAATTTAATGGGCAAACCCACCTACATCCCATGCTTTTACCACTGGGATTCAACTGGACAGCCCATTAATTTAATGGGCAAACCCACCCGCATGCCATGCTCTTACCACTGGGATTCAACTGGGTAGCCCATTAATTTACTGGGCAGCCCATTAATTCAGTAGGCAAACCCACCCGCATCCAATGCTGTGGTACTCGACATCCCAAGTCGTGTAAAACTGGTGCAGCGTGAAGCACAATAATACAAAAACACTATACATTCATCAAAACTTGAGGGTTTATTTTTACCAACTTACAGTGATAACCGAATTCACGCACAACAACAGTACACGTAAAGCAAACACATTACAGATCATTTTAACTTAGAGCTGGCACGGGAGCGCTTTTGAATCTCCTTCTTTTGGACCAGTTTCCGCCTCGATCTCGCGCAATGGTCAACCATTTGACCACTTCGGTTTCCAAATCGACTTCGCTGCATTTACTGGTTGCCAGATTCTTTTTTACATCATCTAAAAAAACAACAATGGGCAATGAGAAGCAACTACACAAGTCGTTAGCGTAGCCGAGAAGGAAAAAGCGTTGTTTTTACAACGACCTTGATTGCATAGGTGGGCACGGTACTTTGCAAAAGTAGCGCGGTACCGGTACTCGGTACTTTGCTAAAATTAGTACCGCGGTACCGGTACTTTCAAATTAAAAGTACCGCGGTACTTTTGCGGTACTTTTTTAAAAAATTAAAAGAAAAAAAATTAGACTGATTAACCTCGTTTACTGGATTGTAAATCATCACTTTTAGCAATTTGGTTCGTTTCCGCGACTAGTGCGAACTCCGTAGACCTACAGTTCGTTTAGGAGAAAGTTTGCCGTAGAATAGTAGGCAGTTGCTGTATTAGTATTACTACAATACGTCGCTCCTATGCTATAGTCGCGTATCTCCATTTTTGCTCATTTTCAGTTTTTATATGAGATGAAAGCCTGTTTCATAAGCTTCATTTCGGTCTTGTTTGTGTATCAAAATTCAAAGTACTAGTGAAGTTATTGCAATCGACGCAGATTCACGTATCGATTTCAGCAAAAATTTTCCTGTGCTATAGTCGCGTATCTTCAGATACGTGAGTATAGCACAGGAAAAAAAAGTTTTCGCAGTAAGTTACTCTGCTATAGTCACGTATCCGCAAGGTTTTTAACTATAATAACGCATATTTACCCAAAGTTTCTGCAAATAACAATTTAGATTGATCATACTAAAACTAATGACACATCAAGATTGAAATTTGTTTATGTTAGGGATAGCCTACTTTGCTCTTTTGTGACGTAACAATGATTTCAGGAGGTAATTTGATTTTTGCATTAAAATATTAAATACCGGTAGTATCGTAATAAATGTAGAGCAATTGCTGTTAACCAAGCCTAACTTTTTGTCTGGTAGTGACAAAAAGATAAAATAGACGAAAGCAATTATATATCAAAATTTAAGCTGAGCTCATCTGTAAAATTTAGTTGATGACCAGTCGACATCAACCATCACTTTTACAAAATTAATAACGTAACGGTTTGCACTTCTTTAATCAAAAAGCAATGCCCTGGATAGCGCTCTTTTAGTCAATGCCGAATAGCGCTAAACCTGAGGTGGTATAAAAGATCAAGAAGGTTTTTGAAGTATATTTGAGGCTTATAATACTGACCAAAAAGGAACAACTTGTGAAAATTTATAACAAAAAATACTCCCGAATGTCAGCAACGTCAAACAGTCTAATTATTTTCATTAATGTCTTTTCATCATAATTATCTTGACGCAAGGAAGCTTCAACCATCGGAAAATGCACTGATTGGTTCATATCATATCGTTTCTCGTGCGTTTGAAATTGTGCTAACGATAGTTAACCAACAAGATTTTCAGCGATAAAATGATTTTTACGGCGGTAAATAAGAAAGCACAATTTGGAATTTCCAACGTAAACGAATTAGATTTGCATTGTTAAGCACGATAATTATCCTGCAGGGGGAAGCAGAGGAACTGAAAATATTAATGTTGCCAAAAAACGTTCACATCTGCTTGAAAGATTCTAATTGGTGCAAAATAACCAATCAGAGGCAGCGACGTTAAATAGTGAATGTAAAATGATTTGATAGGTTGCTTTTGCGATCAAGTGATCCCCGAAAAGTATAAAATGCAAGTAAATTTTAAATGATCATTCTGCAAAAAATTGTTATGCATTCTAGTACAGCAAAAATTATCTTAGAACATTCTAAGAAGCAAACTCTTGGCCACGGTTTGCAGAGTTCTGTTCTTCTACAGTCAACTTTTGCACTGCTTTCACCTCAAGTGGCCGTCGAAAATGCTGACAATTTTAGTGATGTATCTATGGATGATGAAGAAAGAGATCCTAATTGGACCGGCAACAGCGACATACCAAATCCATTTGAGTCAAGCGATGAGGAGGAAAGCAATGAAGCGGTTGAAAAGCAACAAATTGCGTACGACCAGGAAGTGATTGGTGAAAGAAGTGAGAAAGTGAATGTAGATGTCGAGGAACAACAAGAGAAGGAAAGTGCGGCGGTTGCAGAACACGAAACAATGGTTCTCCCTCGAAAAAGAAAATCCAACCCTATGTTGTGGGAGCGAAACGTCAGAAAATTAAAACGCTTGAAGGGAGATGAATACATTAATTGCTCGGGAAGAACTATTCAAAGTAAACGTGTGCAACCTTCGCCTTGCATTCAAAAGAGTAACCACGAATCTTGTCTTTCTTTTTCAGAAAATCAAAGAAAATTGCTTTTTGACAACTTTTATCAACTTGGCAGCATTGAAGAACAACGTTCTTTTATCGCTTCCAGTGTCAAAGCTGAAAGCATAGAGCTTTCAAGAACCAAGAATCGACATTCTCGGCGTCGCTTCACTAACAAATATTCTTTTTCAGTTAATGGCCAGCGTATAAAAGTTTGCAAAGAATTTTTTATGGCAACTTTAAATGTAACCGACGCTTTAATTCGATCTAGCTTGCATGTCAGAAGGTGTTCAGCGATCAGACCGACGGGGCCAGCATCAAAAAGGAAATCAACTAGACAAAGCAAGATTGCGTTTTGTGGAAGAGCATATTGCAAGTTTTCCGGCTAAAGAGTCACATTACTGCCGCAAATCGTCCAAAAAACGTAACCTGGATCAAAATTTAAACATCAGTAAGATGCATACTTTGTACGTGAAAAAAACGTGAAGATCTAGGTATGTTGCCAGTTAAATACGAAGTATACCGAAAAATATTTGCGCAGTTTAACATCGGATTTTTTCAGCCAAAAAAAGACCAATGCTCAACATGTACAAAATACCAACAAATGAATGCAGAAGGAGACATTTCAACATGAATTCGATGATCATCTAAAAAGAAAAGATCTTGCTCGAAGTCATAGAGATACTGATAAATTTGCTAGCAAAAGCAATTCGAAAGTTTTGTCTTTCAATTTCGATTTGCAAGCAGTTTTATCAACACCTAAAAGTGATGCAGGCCAAATTTTTTATAAACGGAAGCTATCTGTTTATAATCTTTGCATTTTTCACCTAGGTGACAACAAAGGATTTTGTAACTTCTGGGATGAAAGTCATGGAAATCGAGGTGCCAATGAAACATCTACTTGTGTTTACAACCATTTGATGGAATGCGCTGATATTGATGAAGTACGAATGATGTCCGATGGATGTGGGGGACAACAGAAAAATGCCATTTTTGCTACCATGTGTGTTGAGGCTGTTACAAAACATCCTTCGATTCAGCAAATTGATCACAAGTTTTTTGAAACTGGTCACAGCCAAATGGAATGCGACTCCATGCACTCCGCACTTGAAAAAGCAACTAAAAAAGCTGCAATTTACGTGCCATCAGAATTGGTTACAGCAGCAAAGTTGGCGCGGAAAAACCCTGAGCCTTATCATGTACAAAGACTCTCATTTTCGGATTTTCTTAATTTCAAGGAACGAAGACAACAAAGATTTCCACGTAATATAAAAGATTGCGATGGAAAACTTGTCAAATGGAAAAACGTACGATGGCTACGATACAATAAAACTAATCCGGACTGTATATTTTTTAAATACGATCTCGAAGAACCAACACCTTTCCTTTGCGCCCGGGAAAAGATGCAACGAAGAAATTCCAGTTCCATCATCAGTTCAGCATATAGCAACCAGCTTCAAATATGCTGCAAAAAGCAGCAGATCTCCTATCCCTTTGCCAAACTTCGGTCATCCCAAAGTCATACCACAACTTCTCCAAAACTTTACAATCCGGGAAAACGGCAGAAGCTGTAATTGTCGAAGAAACGGACTAAGAACTTATATTTTCTAATTCTAAGTGCTGTTGATGTTATTGCTTTTGATTTGTTATTGTTATTTGTTTGTGTTTTTACTGTTTTTGGTTTGTTTTAGTTTAATGATAAATGTTATTTTAGCATGGTTCAAAACTCGAATGTCAATCTATTATCCGCGGTTTCATGGACGGCATATCTTCTTATTAGCATTTTCGTTTAAATAATTCAATAGTGGCTAAAATTGAGCTTGGAAAAGCCATTTCTATTTTTCCTGTTAATGAATAACTTCATAATCTTTATTGATAAGCTGAAGAAACTGTTTTTCAATGTTTTTTTTTTATGCAAATGGTAAATCAATGCTTTTAAATCAAGGCCTAATATTGATAATTTAACTACATTATTGACTATAATGCAAAACAATACTGCTTTTTATTATGTTTTACAGTGAGTCTTTGGTTAAAAAGCTAGTTTACAACTGCAAATGGTAGTAATCTAAAAAAAAATTGTGAAAATTCAATTGTGCAATTTTCGCGTATCTCAACTTTAGAGGAAATTTTTCAATTTTTTTAATTTTTTTCCTGTGCTATAGTCACGTATCTCCAAAAAAAATCTCCTAAATGTCAACCCAAAAGATTCTGCTTGGGATTGGTAAAAACACATTGCCATCCAACCCTTTTACATTCATGCAAGTAATTGTAACAGATTACAAACAAATTTTCGACTAACTTTAAAAAATCGCCAAAACATAAAAACGCCAATATCTCAAAACTGCTAAAATGGAGATACGTGATTATAGCTCAGGAACGACGAATAGTGAGTATAGTACTAGCTAGTGATGAAATTGACTCGATAAAGTATCTAACTTATACGAACTACGGTCACCGGGCTACTTATTGTTCTAGACTTAGAGTATCTTGTGCCCAATAATAACCAAACAGTAGTCATCTCTAAAGCATCACGTACGTAAGTTGACACTGAAGGATACTCTGACGATCATCAGCTCCCAATTATTGCACAAGTGACATTTACACAAAACTTAGAAATTGGGGGATAAATTGCACTTTTGGCAAAGTGTACTGTTTTGATTTGTTTTTAGTCGATTCGTTGCTGCAGTTACTTTTTGCATTTCTTATTTAAAGCTAGATGGGAGCTTACCAGTTGCCAGCCTAAAACGAACGACGCATGTTAATGGTGACTTCTAAAAAATTCTTTTGTTTTCCCGTAATGAGAACAATTTCAAAATTACAGCATTTTTTGTTGCTGCTGTATAGCATATTATTTATTCTCTTGTCACAACACAGCGTTAGACGCTAATTATTGCACAATCCGCACACTTTCATTGTGATATTTACTTCGTGCCTGGAGGAATTTGAACCTGCTTAAGAATTTCTAGTTTTCCAATGTCCCGTGAATTTCGATTTCTTACCACTGAATTTCTGGCTAGTTTGAAGCCACAAGCAGAGATAATCATCGTAAAGCGCTCAATCCAAGGACGCAACAACGTAACTAGTGTGTGGGTTAAACACAGATTATGCGACTAGAGTTGTCGCAAAAAAGCTTTAGCACTTTTGGCCATGCTTTTGGGGGACTCTCAAGAAGATTCTTTGTCTCTTCTGATTATAAAAAAAATTAGCTTTTTGGCTAAAGCCGTTAAAATACAGGGTGAGCCAAAAGTAGGTGGACAGTAAAAAAAAATTAAGTGTAACATAGTAATAGAAAACAGGTAAAATTAAAACAAATCTTAGTCCTAAAATTGTAAGTATATACCACAAATAATATAGTTATAACAAAGTTAAAATGAACAATTCAATTAAAGTAACTGAGGCATAAATCTATTCCATATGCCGTCCACCTACTTTTGGCTCACCCTGTATTTATTTTTTGTTATGTTCAATTTCGGGTGTTCTAAAAGAGGTGCAATCATAAAAATTGATTTCTTGGGGATTAATTAGTGCGGTTTCAGGGGAGGTGGCACCCAAAAATTTCCAGAGACAAAACCGTGTTTTTAACTCGACAATTTTGCACAAAAATTAGATTGCGTTGTTTTGCCCTGTAGAACTTATTAGAAGAGCGTACAATGTTTAGGAAGAAAAAAACCTCATCGCGGCCAAAGCCAAAGTGGGGTTGGTGCAGATGAAAGGATTTTTGAGATAATTTTTCTGTATAAGTATTACCGGGTGAAATACTTTTGGCCGTATTATACACCGTTTGTGAATGAGAACATCTTCTTCGCCAAACGTTCCAGGCATATTTAAAGTCAAAAGCTAATATAAATGGATGCCGGCAGTAACGTGCAGTAAATTTTTCTTCAAGAATGCTCGTAACCAAAAATTTGCAATGGGGGGGGGGACGTTGCGGGGTCTGGGGGCGGATCCCCCAACCACCGGAGGCAATTAGAGTCGGGGGCAAGGCCCCCAGCCACCGGAGGCATAGGGTGTAGGGGCGGATCCCCCAGCTCTCGAAAAAATTTTATTTTTTTGGCAAAAATAACTTAATTTTAGGCCTATTTTGATAAAAATCAATGCTATTAATACGTGGCATAAAATAAGCAGTGCAAAAAAATCATTATACCGTACTAGTTGCATAAATGGTTTATGTGGGAGGTAGCTATTGCTAGAATTTCAGTTCTCTTATTTACAAGTTGGTAAATCATAAAATCCTATTTCGGTAGTGTAGTAAACCTCGCAAGAAGTAATCTATTTCAGCTAAATTTTATAGTGAAAGATGTGAAGGAAGGTCGAGAAAAGTTGTTGAGCATTTTTCAAAAAGCGATCAAATTTGATTACCAATTTTCGGCTATTCTTTATGGTCTTTTTTCTGATTTATAAGTTTTATTTTTGACAAATTAGCTCCCTCCCCCCTTCAATAAACATTTCAAAATATGCTTTAAATAATTTTTTGAATCTATTCTAGAGCAAATGACAGTATCAGAAGTGCTAATAACGTAGTATTTTTCTTATTCTGCATTTTGGTCGGCAGACCAATGTATTCACCCCGCACCCCCTGGCTACGCTATTGTATTCACGCCTGATGTGATGAGTATTCATTGCGTAAGTCGTCTCTTACAATTTTTTCCAAGCGATTTTGCTTTTGTTTCGCCGGTGCATGAATACTGGTAATGCATTATTTTGCCATTGAAAGAAAACGCCAATTTTTCAAATCGGCCAGCAAACTGCATACGCTAAGTCCCTGCGGTGGTAGTAGCGAGTAAGACCAACAGTTAAACACTAAATTAAGAAAAAAGATTGGTTGTTTATCCAATTTATTTGCAAGCATTTTTACAACGTTTCAAGTTTTTAATGGTAGTTTCTTAAAATCCGTACTAAAAAATAAAAAAAACTAAAGTACCGGTACGGTACCGCGGTACTTTGCTATTTTTTGGCGGTACCGGTACCACAAAAGTACCGACGGTACCGGTACCAAAAAAGTACCGCGGTACCAGTACCGCGGTACTGCCCACCTATGCTTGATTGCATAATCTGAGTTCAACTTGCACCCTGGTCACGTTGTTGCGTCTTCGGATAAGACGGATTACGATGATTTATCTCTGCTTGGCAGCTTTAAACAAGCAGCAAATTCAGTGGACAAGAATTCGAAGAAATCCTCAAACTTAAGCATGTAGGTTACAGTTTTCTCCAAGCAAGAAGTAGTTATGGCAAGGAAAGATTTGCACATCATCAAACAGTTAGCTTTTGACGCTATAAGGTGACAAAAGATCAATACCGGTACATTAAACATGCCAGGCGCGTAGCCAGGATTTCGCAAAGGGGGAGCGAGCTTTTTTGAGAGGTGAAAACAGCAGCAAACGAACTTGACCCAAATTTTCATCAGTCTTGAACCAAATTGAGGCGGTTTTTGTGTCAAAATCAGGTGATCTCCAAAAAAAAAGGTCTTCACCAAAATTGAAACGGTTTTTCCAACCAAATTTTGGTGATCTCAAAAAAAAAAAAGTCTCAACCAAAGTTCAGTCACTTCTCCTGACCAACTTTGGGTGCGCTCCTGAAAAAAAAACTCCACTTTTCTGGTCCAAATACTAGTCCTTCACAACTTCTACTCGCAATGACCAACTTGGCTACGAGCCAAAGACTAGCAGTCAGAGACGTTTAACAACGAAATCTCAGTTGTGCCGTCAATAGTGACTTACAAAATTTATTATGTGTTAGAAACAGTACCGGTAGTTCAAAAGCATAAACATTTTGACAAAGAACGCACATTACCCCACAAATTCGAGTTAAATCACTATTTAATATTTTGATGTTTAAGCCACACTGTGCTTTCTTAAACAAGCTTAAAATATAAAGGTAATTGGTCGTTTTTCGTAATAAAAATACCGCACAGAATTACCATTTCTAGATGAAATCGAAGTAGGTTCAACATAAAATTATACTGTTTTCGTTCAAACCTTAGCAGTTTCAAAGTCATTTGATCTAGTGAAAAAAAAAACATTTGAATAGCTTATCAGCATTCTGCTTGAACAAAAGCAAATAAGAAAAAACTTACCTTGCAACTCATATATTATCGACAACTTCTTGAATGATTCTTTGCCTTTGCGTCCCGTAAGATTGTAAAACAACCTAACTATCAAAAAGTTGAACTGCATAATGCAACAAAAACTTCCATTTACCAAAACGAAATTGCAAAATTTCACATCATTAATCTGGTATTTGTTGCCAGTCTGAGTTTTTGAGACTTTTGCCGCTCCTTTTCGTAAGAAAACTTGAAACTAATTTCCTTAACCCTGCTAGCTATCTAGAACACTTATTTTAGTCACCGTTAATTTAGGTTAATGAAAAACACTACCAACCGCGATGACTTAATTGTTCATGATACTTTACAGCAATAAAAGAGTTTTGTGCTCTAACGCAAACTCGCCACGTGAAATGTTCTAAATTCACGCTTTTGCGCATGCGCAGAACCTGTCTCGCAACGCTTTTTTCTCGTGCAGTGTTTCAATAAAAAGAATAAAGTGTTACGAAAATATAAAGAAACTTCCAACATGTATTTGCCGTCTGAAACCTTTTAACATCGCAAAATAATTTTTCTATTCTCAACAAATTTACATGAATAAATTTTCTAATACATTGACATTATTTTTCAATAAAAATGTTAAATAAGAGGTTAAATTTGAAATATTTAAAACAATTTTTTAGTCCCAAAATTTAAACTGTTATTGACATTTTTTATGTTCCGTAACAACTAAAATTCAATTCACAAAAATTAATACACGTTTAAGAATCAAAATTTTAGACGATACAACTACCACGATGACAGATAACATAAAGTTTTGACTGGGCTGATAGTGTGAATAGCGGGGGCACCCATTATTTAAAACGTTTCAACTTTCTTCGTTTTGTTTTGTTACGTCTAAAACTAAATGATTATTTTTCGGCTTACTACAATTAATGGTTTTTATACTAAACGCTAAAAAAGATTTTGAAGGAGCCCATTTAGGCCCATGCGAAGCCCATTGGGGCCCCATCAAAATGGCCCACGACTGGGCTAAGAGTGGGAATAGCGTGGGCACCCCAAAATCATAAACATTCAGTTTTTTTTTGTTTTATTTTGTTGCAACAAAAATTAGAAAATTATTTTTAGGTTTTATAACAACCAACGGAGCATATACTAAACGCTAAAAAAAGATTTTGAAAGAGTCCATTTAGGCCCAAGCTAAGCCCATTCAGGCCCTATCAAAGTGGCCCACGACTGGGCAAAGAGTGGGAATAGCGTGGGCACCCCAAATTCAAAAAAGTTTCGATTTTCTTCGTTTATTTTGTTGCGACGTTAACTGAATAGTTACGGTATTTTTAGGCTTTAAACTACCTACGGAGCATATACTAAACGCTAAAAAAGATTTTGAAGGAGCCCATTTAGGCCCATGCTAAGCCCATTTGGGTCCCATCAAAATGGCCCACTACTGGGCAAAGAGTGGGAATAGCGTGGGCACCCCAAATTCAAAAAAGCTTCAATTTTTTTTGTTTATTTTGTTGCGACAAAAATTAATTAGTTATTTTTAGGCTTTAAACTACCTACGGAGCATATACTAAACGCTAAAAAAGATTTTGAAGGAGCCCATTTAGGCCCAAGCTAAGCCCACTTGGGCCCCAGTAAAATAGCCCACGACTGGGCAAAGAGTGGGTATGGCGTGGGCACCCCAAATTCAAAAAGTTTGTTTTTCATCGTTTGTTTCGTTGCAACAATAACTCTAAATAAAGTTATTTTTAGACTTTTAACAACCGAAGATGTTTATACTAAACGCTAAAAAAAATTTTAACGGAGCCCATTTAGGCCCAAGCTAAGCCCACTTGGGCCCCATCAAAATGGCCCACGACTGGGCAAAGAGTGGGAATAACGTGGGCACCCCAAATCCTAAAAGATTCAATTTTCATCGTTTTGTTTTGTTGCGACAAAAAACTAAATAGTTAATTTTGGGCTTTTATCAACCAACAGTGTTTATACTACGGCTAAAACAAACTTTAACGGAGCCCAATTAGGCCCAAGCTAAGCCCACTTGGGCCCCAGTAAAATGGCCCAAGATTGGGCTAAGAATGGATATAGCGTGGGCACCCCACAATCATGAAGATTCAATTTTTTTGTTTTATTTTACTTTAACAAAAATGAGAAAATTATTTTTGGGCTTTTAACAACCAACGGAGTACATACTAAAGGCTTAAAATGATTTTGAAAAAGCCCACTTAGGCCCAAGCTAAGCCCACTTGGGCCCCAGTAAAATGGCCCAAGATTGGGCTAAGAATGGAAATAGCGTGGGCACCCCACAATCATGAAGATTCAATTTTTTTGCTTTGTTTTGCTTCAACAAAAATGAGAAAATTATTTTTGGGCTTTTAACAACCAACGGAGTACATCCTAAGGCTTAAAATGATTTTGAAAAAGCCCACTTAGGCCCAAGCTAAGCCCACTTGGGCCCCAGTAAAATGGCCCAAGATTGGGCTAAGAATGGAAATAGCGTGGGCACCCCACAATCATAAAGATTCAATTTTTTTGCTTTGTTTTGCTTCAACAAAAATGAGAAAATTATTTTTGGGCTTTTAACAATCAATGGTGTTTATACTAAACATATAAAATGATTTTAAAGGAGTTCATTTAGGCCCAAGCTAAGCCCACTTGGGCCCCAGTAAATTGGCCAACACAAAGCCCAGTAGCCCAGTTGCCCACCAAAAACCCATGTGGTCCCCATATGGGCATGTTCACTGGGCAGTGACGAGATGGGTCCCGCAAACTCGCTACACGTGTCGGCGTAATACAGCGAGTAAAATGAAATATTTCATTTGAAATGAGTACAGTCTACATGCCGTCTTTCCGGCGTACAAACTACAAAAAGGATAGGCTAGTAGCCTACGCTTACTATTTTATGCCTAAAGACCAGGCCTAAAAGCAGTGCTACTGTCCTGGGTGGGCTCAGCCTACCAACTTTTTTTGCTAGGTCAGGCTCAGGTAGGCTTATAATATTCCTGCCTTGCTATTTCTAGACCGAATTTTTGGTCAAGACGTTTTTCTTTTGGTTTTCATCGGAAAAAATATAACGTAATTCTGGCGCGGCATTTTTTTTGGCCTGATCAAGCAGAGCATTTTGGGTTAATATGGTTAGAGTCTACTGATTCAATTTGTTAAGACAGCAGCACTGCTGAAAACTTCGCCCCAAAATGATTCGTGAGTCAAGAGTTCAGCTGCATTCAAAAAAACGTTTGTTTCAGGCAACCGACAAAGCTGCTGCAACACGCAAAGAAACACGGAGTCGAAGGGGCCGATCACGCGCTAAATCTCTGCGCGAGGCGAGGATGCGATTTGTGACGGCGGTCTGCAATACGGAAGCAACTGCAGCTACAGATCTCCCTTGTAAATTTGCACAGAAACTGCAGCATTTGAAAATTGTTTAAGTCAAGCAGTACTGTAATGAAAAGCTGAAATTGTAAAAGACAAGTTCTGTAAAAGCTACCAACATGTGACGTCCAAAAGACTTTTTTTTGATTTATCCCTAACTCGTAACTAATGTATTCTTGCCTAGGGGTGAAGGCTGCGACGACGCTTTTTTTTGAACAAATCCCAACAAAGTATCTTTTTGAACGAATCCCAACAGAGTGTACGCAAGTTTTACGAACAAAATTCAAACAAAACCAACAAATCCCTCCAAAAGCTACAGGAAATACAGGCGTTTTACGTAAAACACTTTTGTCTGTACTGAAATTTTCATGCTCTCTCAATAATATACATAATTATCAAGTTGGTCCAGCCGCGTAACTGAAATTTTGCAAAAAGGGAGGGTGCTTGAATCCAAATGTAAAATTTGTATGCGTTTCACAGACGGAGCGAGCTCCCTTGCAGCTGGACAATTTTTGTGATTTTTCGAAAAAGGTAACCGTTTGGATGACATTTCGCACGTTTTTAGAGCACTTGAAAAAACTAAGCGCTAAGATTTAGAAGGCCTTTAACAGAATCAAATTAGTAAGCCATTTCAGTCCTTTTTACTTTTTGGTCACGTTCAAAACCCGACTTAAAAGCATGCATTTTTGGATTGAATTTTTGAAGATAATTGGCTGTAGGAGGGGCTTTAGCTCTCCTTGCTTACGCCAATGAGCTGTTTGCAAACCTGTAATAAATTTATAATTTTGTTTTCAATTTGTGTTGGATAACGCAGTAACCAACAAAGTTATTGTAATTATAAATACCACTGAAGTAATTTTTGACCTCAGCACTGTAATAAACAATTGCACATGTCACGTCAATACCAGTTCTTGTGAATGGATAAAAATACTTTTCTGTGTTAAAAGTGTTTTCTTGAAAGGAGATGCTTAGTTAAGATCAACATCAAAAGCTCGGGGCAGCTCTAGCGCATTCATTGGACTACACTAAGGATTTTTACAGGCCAGTTGGACAACTAAGTTGGCCATAACGCGTTCGTCTTGGAGGTTTAAATCGGACAGTGTTGCCAACAGCTCGCTACCGTAGCGGCATTTCTTATGAGCTGTGTTGCTCAGGCGCGGAGATAGGCCCCGCACACTCGTTGCATGTTTCGGCGTAATACAGCAAGTATAATGAAGAGTTGACTGAAAATTTTGCTGTCTTTAAGTGGGTTACAGTTTTGTTATTTGCTTTATCGGTACTTTTTATTGGCAAATCCAACTCTATTAAAATTTCCCTTGCATCCAGAAATCTTGCCGCCTAGATGCTTTAGTTTCCGCTAGGTATTTACTGCCAAGCTCACTACCCTTGCAACTT